>CATIWK010360077.1:0-15832 GCA_949634005.1 Mallotus japonicus
AAGTCTTAAACTCCTTTGTTGACACCACACCAAACCCTCCAAAACCTAACTAGGAATTGAAAGGCCTGAATTTGAAAGAGCACCCCATAGAACTGATCGTCAGTGTCCTGAAAATTTAGAGTTCAGATGAGGAAGAGGGACTGATTGACATGTAGGACAATAAAGAGGAAAGGGAGAATTGGTCGATTAAGAAGGGTAAAGAAAATAAGAAGGTAGGGGATGAAGCAAAACTGGTAGCAAAAGCTGAAACTGAAGATGGGGATAGGGATTTGAAAGAAGAACCAAAGAAAGAGGAAAAAGTCGAAGAGTAGGTTATAGCTAGTGTCTGGGAATTGCTTATGCATTTCAAAGCTCATCGAGTATCACTAGTTCATGCTTTGGACCAAAGGAAGGTTCCTGCAGGTTACACCCCTGAACAAATGGTAAGCTCATTTGTGGAAAATCCTGAAGGGGCTATTATATTCACTGATGATGATGATCTACCTTTGAAGGGCAGGGACCATCACAAAGCCTTATTCATCAAAGCTGAGGTGAAAGGGAAATTTACTTATTGTATGATGGTAGACAATGGCTCCACCATCAATGTGTTGCCCCTAAAAATTTTTCCTAAATTGGGAGGTGTGTCATCTACTGTTCATCAAAAGATTAAGTTTCCACACAAGGGGAAGGTGGTTACTATCTCAGCAGAAACTGAGGCTGTTGTTGCTGCTTTAAAATTTGCTCCCAATGAGATCTCTACCAGTCCTAGTTTTGAAGTCTGTATGATATACGAATATGACTTGGATAAGAGAGTTGTGAGTATGATGAGGAAGATGAATTTTATGCCAGGTCTGGGATTAGGAAAAGATAAGAGTAGGCCACCAGAGTTTATTGAGCAAAAGTACCAATTCTGAAGTATGGAGTAGGGTATCAGGAAGTTGGGAATCTGGAGGAAGGACCTGGAAAATGGGAGTTGTGGAAAGATTCTTCAAAGAAGGAATTGGCTATCCGTATATAGGGAATCCAATAATTAAAACATAAATTATAGGCCATTAGATTGAAATTAAAAAGAAGACCTATAACCTGTAGAGAAGGTTAACTTCACAGTTAATAAAAATATTTTCTAATGGAATTTTTTTTCGATCCAAATTATAACTTATATTTATAATATCATCATTTTTAACTTAATTTTCAAATTCTTGAATGTTACTTAGTTTTGTCAATAATTTAAATATTTAAAAATTAACTTTATTGGTTTAGTTAAAAATATTTGTTTTAAATCAACTAAATGAAAATTTGAACAAGTTGAAAACATTTAGTTTTTTTAGACAATTGGGCCTGTATTATTTGTAAGTTGTGTAGAAAAATCATTATTGTACAATTTTGTTCGAAAAAATAAAATATTATAACTAAATTATTTAAAATTATTCAATGTCTTCAATTAATTTGAATTTAGATCTCATTAAGTTTTTGTAGACTACTTTTCAATTTTTTTTAGAAATTCACATATATATATTTTTTTATGAAGATTGGAGTTGATGGCATCAGAGGTGCAACCAGGCATCCCAACAAGGTTGGCACACCCTTAGCACCCACATCACACACTAAAGAGCTACCTTATATTAAAAATAAAAAGAAATACATAATAGTTTAAAACAACCCATAGAGGGAAGTGAAAGCAGGAAAAACAACCCAAAAAGGGAAAAAGGAGCAAAGAAAGGAATCTAGTGCAATCGATAAGACTCCAGACTAACTGCATCATTAACCATTAACTGATGACAACAAGAAGGGTATGTAGGCCACCGTTGACAAACCCAAGGAAGCAAGCTTGTTTGCAACTCTATTCCCTTCACGATAGATGTGGCTCACATGAAAATACATGGAGCGAAGCTGAGAGACACAACGTTCCCAAGCAGTATGAACACGCCAAGGAACAGCAAGGGAACAAGACCGAAGAAGAGTAACCACAAAAATAGAGTCAGACTCAATTCAAACTAGAGAAAGCCGAAGTTCTGATGCTTTAGCTACTGCCATCAAAACAGCAAGGAGCTCAGCTTCAAACGTAAATCGGACACTAACAGGAGCTACGAAAGAAGCAATAGCATAACCACTACTATCCCAGAGAATGCCGCCAGCAGCTGCTCTGCCAGAAGCACCAAGGGCGACACCATCAGAATTGATCTTAAACCAACTAGCAGGAGGCCGAACCCAGATGACCGGAATGGCAATCAAAAATCGACGGGGAATTCCAAAAATATAAAGGTGCTTCAAAATCAATAAATTAGACTGACTATTATTCATTTGACCTGTTCTTAAACCTCTGCAGCTTTAATAGATTGACAGATCATGCGAAAACGAAGATGTAATAGGAATAAAAGATTCCTTAAAAATCAAACTATTGCGAGCATGCCAAATTTGCCAAATAGCAGACAAAATACCCACTCTCCAAAGAGTAGAGAGCTGAGAAGAAAATATGTGCTGCATAGCTGTTTTGAAAAGATGAAGAAGGCCATTAGAAAGATCAAACGAAGCCTGAAAAAGGTTTCCAAGCGCAAACCAAATAGAAGTGGCATAGGAGCAAGTAGTGAAAAGATGATCTAAAGATTCAGTTGCTCGATTGCATAAAATGCAATGTGAAGCCAAAGATAAGCCTTTAGACATTAAAAAATCCAACATGGGAAGCTTGGCCTTTAGATCACGCCATGCAAGAAAAGAATGTGAGGGAGGCAAATAATGTCTCCAAACCTCCTTACCCCAAGCAACCTTGGGCAAAGCAACCCGAAAATGCTCATAAGCAAACTTACAGGAAATGGTACCCTTAGGAGAGTAGCGGTAAACAAAAGAATCCAAACTGCTGGAAGAAAAAATTACATTATGAATATCATCAGCAACCTGAGGGAAAGAATTATAAAAAGAAGTTAGAAGATGCAAACTATCATCATAAAAAACATTAGAAATTGTAGCTTGAAGGCCTTTATGATATGAAGAGGGAAGCTCAATTTGATCCACAATCCGATAACCCAACCAATTATCAAACCAAAAACTAAGAGAAGACTGAGAATGAACTATCCATTGATAATTAGCTTGCAAATCCAAATAACAATGTTTAATGGAAGACCAAATTGAAGAAGAAATATAATGAGGCTGCTTAAAGGAGGAAATAAATATGCTTCGAAGAAAAGCAAAAACAAAATTATCTTCACAAGCCACTCTCCAAGCCAACTTACTTAACAAAGATTTATTGAGCAAAGAAAGCCTTTTTAAACCAATACCACCTTCATCCAAAGGAGCGCAACACTGCTCCCAATTCACAGTAACAAGATTTTTGATTTTGACATCGCCCATCCAAAGAAAATTATGAATTGACTTTTCTAGGGATTTAATTAATTGAGAAGGCCACTTATACACCATAAAAGAGTGAAGAAAAAAGCCATAAATCACTAAGTTAAAAAGAGCCCGTCTACCCACCATAGAGAGAGTGTTGCCCTTCTATTTATCAAACTTTGAAAGGATTTTATCTGCAATAACCTGCAACCATTTGCGTTTTGGGGCACCAATGAACAAAGGAACCCCAAGGTAGACAAACGGCAAAGAACCTCTACGAAATCCAGCTAAAGAACACAAAGAGTGCATTCGCCTATTAGAAATATGGCTGCCAAAATAAATTTCAGATTTATGCTAGTCGACACATTATCCCGAAATTGCACCATAGTCTTCAAAAATACGAACAAGCTTTTAGACATAAGAAGAAAGAGCTCTACAAAAAATAAGAACATCATCTGCATAGAGTAAATGAGTAGGGCATTGAACTTGACCTGGAGCATGCATAGGAAGAAGAATTTGCGAGTTGAAAGCATGCACTAACCATTAATTTAAAAAAGCCTCTGCAATGAAAAAAAGTAAAAGAGACAAAGGATCTCCTTGGCAAACACCACAAGAACAACCAAAATAACATTCGGGGGAACCATTAATAAGAATAGAGATGCGGGATGAGCAAAAAATATCCAGGATCTAATCACAAAAAGAATTAGAGAAGCCAAAACCTCTCAAGATTGCCATAATAAAACCCCACTCTATAGTGTCAAAGGCTTTATGAATGTCAATTTTAATAGCCAAATTATTTCCAAATCAATGAGTATTTAGCAGATTAACACACTCAGAGGCTGTAGCAATGCAATTCTCAATATTTTGGCCTTGAACAAAACCAAATTGATGAGGATCAATAATTCTAGCAGCAATAGAAGCTAACCTGTCAGCTAAAATTTTAATGATATTAATCTTGAAAAGAAAATTACCCAAAACAATTGGTCTAAATTTGTCAACAGCATCAGCATATTGGACTTTAGGAATTAAAATCATAAAATTGGAATTAAGTCCAGGAAGAATAGAACCTGAGATAAAGAAATGTCTAACTGTAATACAAATATCACTTCCAATAAAATCCCAGCAAGTCTTATAAAATAAACCTGTAAATCCATCTGGACCAGGGGCACTGTGAGGGTCTATAGAGAAAACCACCTCTTTTATTACCATATTGGAAGGAATCCGAAGCAGAAGATCATTATTAGCAGTAGAAACAAAAAAGGGAATAAAATCCTGAACCAAAGAGTAATCCCGTTGCACCAAAGGAGCAGAAATAATATTTGAATAATAATCCACAATATGATCTCTAATAACACCAGAATCAGAAATTAGAGAATCATTAATTAACAAGCTGTGAATACCAGACTGGGGACTCCGTCTTTTAATCAGACTATGAAAAACTTAGAGTTTCGGTCACTATACTGAAGCCATTTAACCCAACATTGATCCTGAAGCAAATTATATTTACTGTTCAAATCGAGCACAAGACGTTGGTGTGCTTCTAATTCTTGCGAATGAAGATCCTCAAAAAATCCAAAAGCATCAATGTTTGATTGGATTACAACCAGATTCTGCTTAGCTAAAGAAATATTGGTATCCACATAACCAAAAGTGGTCTTATTCTAGAAGCGGAGAAAAACCCAAAGTAATTTAAACTTGCGCATGAGATCAACCATAGGATGTCCACCGAAACAAAAAGAGCTCCAAAAAGATTTAATATCTGAATGGAATGAAGGATAATTAATCCACATAGAATAAAAGCGAAAAGGCTTATGCTTAGTGACTTGCAGTTGATTGTAACAAAGCAAAATCGGATTATGATAAGAGTGATGGCGCATTAGAGCAAAGCATTCTGTGAACCTCCAAAAGCCAAAAGCATTAGAATTGCAAAAAGCCTGGTCAAGACGAATATCAATTCGATGATCACCAAACCTGTTATTAGACCATGTGTAGAACGAGGCTCTTGTATTTAAACAAGTGAGATCACAATTATTCATGGCAGTTAAAAATTCAGTACAAGAATGAATGGAAAGGAGATGACCACCTCGCTTTTCATAACCACCAAAGAAAGTGTTAAAATCACCCAAAACATACTAATTATCAGAAAAAATAGTAGAAAGGTACTGAGGATTGCACCATAGATGTCTACGTTTTGAAGAAAGCACATGAGCATGAACGCAAGTTACATAATGCCAAGCAGAATCTATATAAAAATTAATAGTGAGTTTTTGACCTGAACTTGCAAAAAGAGTAACATTCCTAGCGCTAAGAGAAGAAGAAACTAAAATCCAGAGAGAAGATGAGTTATCAGCTACAAAAGAATAACCTAATGTTGACCAAAACCGAAAAGGAATACTTTCAAAATCCACTTTAAGTTCAGCAATACACAAAACAACCAGATAATGAGTCTTACAAAAATTTGAAAGGGTCAGTTGTGTGGCTAAGTTGCCAAGACCCCTACAATTCCAGAATAAAACCTTCATTGAGAAGCACGAGAATGAGCCCTAGTGATGGGCTTATGGCCTGTCAACTTGATATGCTTCAATGGAGATTTTTTCTTTTTCTTAACAGTCTGCCATTCTCCTGGATTATCATCATCTTCATGATTAATCAAATCTTCCCAGTTGCCGGAGGCCACTTTATCTAATTCTTGTAAAGACTGAGCTTGTTGAGAATCAACAGTAATGGTAGGACATGCAGCGTCAGTCTCCACCTGATTTGCAGGAGAAAGGACGTTAATAGGGGGAGAAGCAGCATGAATATTAGTAGAAGAAGAATCTGTGCCCTGAGAGGGAACAATATCATGATTTATGTCGATATGAATAACAGGATCTGCATTTACAGCGTCGTTCACAACTGCAACCGAAGAAGGTTTACGTTGCCAAATTTTCCTCGATCGAGAATGACCACATTTTTGTTCAGTTGGTGAAACTGATGAATCATGCTTTTGGTTTTTCATCTCTGATCTATGCTGACGGCAATCAGATGAGGCATGACTAATAGAGTGACATGTACTACAAAACAAGGGTAAATTTTCATATAAAACATCAATATCAAAAAAGTTACCATCACAATCCAAAACCATATGATATTGTAAGGGGGAGGCTAGATCAATGTCGACTAGGACCCTATCAAAGTGACCAAAGTCACCATTAAGGGTTGCCCGATCAATACGCAATGGGACTCCAATATTTCGTGAGATATCAGCGAGAATCTGGGCATCCCATAGTTCCTATGGCAGACGATAATATCTCACCCATAGCTGAGTGGTAGTGGATTTTTCCTTGTAAAGGTCAAATCCTAGCATCCAACGTTGAAGCCGGAGTATGCCAGGCTTAAGAGAAATCGAACCCTTGCTTCAGATAAATTCTTTGTGAAAAAATCCCCGTCCCATTAAGATTAATCGCCATTGAAATTGGAGGTTCCAAAGGGATGATAATTTTTCTTTGAGCTTGACTAAAGGCCATGGCATTTCACCCTTGCCGAGCACAACTCTTCCAATTAAAGAATGCTGACAGAGTTTTAGATGCTTACGGTAAATGTTAGAGTTGATCTTCACCGCCTGGTATGATCCAAGAATTACAGAATATGGCGGACAAGTCACAGCAGGATCAATGACTACAGAAGCATAAGATTTTGCGGAGGCGGGCTGGACTGGTTCATGAATGACTGGTTTGTGAACAAGGCTTGCCTGAGGGCTAAAAGAAGAAAATAAATCAGCATGACTAAAATAAGCACCATCATAGGAGGAAGATTGATTCCTGACGGCATCAGAGGCTGGGTGTGCCGCCAGAGGAGGAGGCGACGACATACCTAGGTCAAATATTTGATAAAGAAGATTAATTATATTTACAAATATTTTTCTCATATTATTTGTTAGGTTTTTCAAAATCATTTCCATATGGTTTATCAGAATATTTGAAGATAATAATAAAGTCAATACCTCCACTACTCACATGAAATTGTATATAATCGTTTACTACATTATAAGTTTTAATAAAATCATTTTGATTATTGTATATTGTTATTTCATAATTCAAGTCATCTTTTATATTTATGACTTCAACAATTTTTAAAATATTATTCTATTCAACTTCATTTATATTAAAAAAAATAGTGTTAGCCATTTGCATGGTTAGGACTTAATTCAACCTTATTTTGATTTTAACAATACAATTTTGAAATGCTAATAAAGTTTGTTTAAATGTGTATTAGTTAGATAACAAAGATACACTCAAAAGAGCAAGCAAAATGTCAAATATACTATGATCACGATCCATGTCAAGATCATAACCTCAATCATGAGCTTAAGGAAACTTAAGTGCCTTAAACGAAGTTTGCAGATAGTGGTGCTCACAATTTAGGTCATGATCGTGATCACACCCGTGACCATGCTCATGATCCAACATCACGATCATGACTAAGAGTGCCTCAGCACGACCGGGACCAGCCCATGACCATAGTCACGAGCATGAGCTAAAGCATCCTTAATTGGCAAACAGGCAGTGGTCCTCACAAGCATGATCATGATCGTGATCATACTCATGACTAGAATCACAAGATATCATCAAAACTATGAGCCTCAACATAGCTCAAAGGCAGAAGAAGGCAATAGTGCTCACGATTTAGGTTACGACTGTGACCTGCAGTCATGGTCCAGCTAGCAGATGCACAATAGTCACTTCACTGCCCCAACTACTAGTTCAGTCAAGGGTCACGACCGTGACATGGTTCATCACGATCGTGACATGGCAAAGTCCTGCAAAAAACTGCTTTAACATTTAATGAAGTTATGGAAGCTTGGAGACAAAATTAATGCACACCAACAACTAGTTTTTGATCCTTAACAATAATATTCAAAGATGGAGGATCATTTACAAGTTAAATACCTTAGTTTTTGAAGAAAAATTCATTATTCAAGATTTGTGCATTTACTCCTCTCCTCAATTCTCTTTTAATACTTTTAAGATTATTTGAGAGTGGGTTGTGATATAGCTTAGGTTTCTTCTTCTACTCATTTTCTTAGGATAAAGAAAAGGGAAGTGAGGATCTAAGCTTAGATAAGGAACTAGTTAAAGTGTCTACCACAAAAACACTTGGGATTTGGTTTAAGAGTGAGCCTAAACTCTTGGTTGTAAGGTTTGAGTTCAGCTTTAAAACTCAATTTGTAAAAAATCAATATAAGGGAATAAATTATAGTGATTGCAAAATCCTAACTTGGGAGAGTTAGGTGGAGACGTAAGTTTGTTAATAAATTGAACTCCTTAAACACTTGTTTCCTTTCTTCTTAATCTTAAAACTTTATTTTATTTTTGTTAATTATTCTTCAAAATCTCAAAAGCTCTATTCACCCCTCCCTCTAGGGCTATTACAATTGGTATCAGAGCTTGAGTTCTTGTTCCTTAATTGTAAGAAGAAAATATTGTGGGGAGTAAAACTATAAATTTCTCTTCTTTAAGACCTTTCTTTGATGGTGGAGATTACCCACATTAGAAATTCAAAATGGAATCTATCTTGATAGTGATCCTATCAGACTGTGAGATGTGATTTTGGATGGTTAGAAAGCTCTAAAAGCCAATATTGATAATGTTGAATTCCTTATTTATAGAAGTCAATGGACTCAAGAGCAAAAAAATGAAAATCACAAGAATAATAAGGCTATAACTATTCTACTTGCCTCAATGTTTAGAGATGAAGGAGGCAAAGTTCAACATTATTAATCCGTAAAGAAGATGTGGGAGACTCTTGAAAATCACTATGAAGTAAACGTGCAACTAAGGAGCAAGAACTCTTCAAGATGAAACATAAGAATCAATCACCAAAATGACTAACCGTCTCAATGCTCTTCTCACAACTCTAAAGAAGTTGGGAAATCACTACTCAATGGAGGAAATCAACACCAAGATTCTAAGAATTCTATCTAAGAAGGATTGGGAATCAAGGGTGACCTCTATTGATGAAGCTTATGATCTATCTAAGTTTTCCACCGACATTCTCATTAGAAAGTTGTTGACTCATGAGCTCACCTTGAAGCAAAGAGAAAATGAAAGATTAGAGAAAGATGAAAATAAGAAAGAGATGGTCTTAAAAGTAATACAAGAAGGAGGTGATGAAGAAAGTCTTGTTGACTCTAGTGAAGAAGATGATAAAATAACCATGATCACTAGAGGTTTCAAGAAATTATTGAAGAGAAAAAGCTTCTCAAGGCAAAGAGACAACAAGAAGTTTGAAAGCATGAAGAGCAAGAAAGTAACTTGTTATGAATGCAAGAAACTAGGACACATTAGAAATAAATGTCCATGACTGAAGTTTAAGAGTAAGGGAGCAAAGGACAAGAAAAAGGCCTTTAAAGCTTCATGGGATGACTCCTTCTAATCGAAAAAGGAAAAGAAGCAACAAGAAGTGGCCAACCTTTGTTTCCTGGCACTTGAGGACAATAATAAGGTACCATCTACTTCCTACTCTTCTTGCGATGATTGTGATAATGGTGATAATGATGAGAGCTCTATTGTGAGAAAACTCATGCTAAAATATAAGAGCCTACTCTCTAAGAAAAATATCTATAAGCATAAGCTCTCTAATCTATCTAAGGAATTTGAGAACTTAAAACATGATTTTTCAAAACTTGTTTTATCAAATGAAAAACTTGTCAATAATTTGAAAACCTCCACTTATTTGAAGGAGGAACTCAAGAAAACTAGTGATGAAAATCTAAAGCTTTCTAGAGAAGTGTTGAATTTAAAGAATTTTATTTATAAATTCAAAAAGGGAAAAGAGACTTTAGATAGTCTTCTTGAATACCAAAGACTCTATGGGAACAACCATGGACTTGGATATAAAAATAAAACTTCTTCTCCATCATCATCACATATTAAATTTATCAAAGCTACATGTGATTCTTCCCCTTCTACTTTTAAACCACTTAAGGCTCAAGCTCTCAAAGCTAAAAAGTCTTAAACATTAAGAATGAATGTTAAGTCTCTTAAGACTCAATAATTCTTGACACAAAGGTCTAAAGCACAAGCCAAAAGACCTCAATCTAAGCACGTTTACATGTACACTAGAAGAAATTTTACAAGGCATGCTCCTCAATCCTATAACCCTCATAATTGTGAATGTATGTCTCACATGCACTCTAGAACATATAACCAATCTAGAATGCATGCATAAAATTTTCATGCACAAATTAGAAGATATGCAAAACATTCCAATGGTAGACATAATTATGCACTTAGAAGAAATAGGTTTGCAAATGTTGAATGTTTCTATTACATGACCAAAGGTCATACTGGTAATATATGCTTTTATAGAAGATTACACTTGCAATTACTTCCTTTTGATTACTTTAAAACTAACCAACCTAGACCAATGAAGGTTTGGGTTTAAAAAAGTGTTTAAATATATTATTTGTAGGTGTGCTTGAAGTCCACAAAGAATAAAAGTCAATGGTATCTAGATAGTGGATGTTTAAGACATATGATGGGAGCAAAAAGTTAATTCACTTCCCGTGAAGCCAAAGATGGTGGAAATGTTACAATTGGGAAAAATGGTAAAAGGAAGATTATTGGAATTGGCAAGATTGGTAACATTCAAACTTTATTCATTCATCATGTTTTATTAGCTGATAGCTTAAAGCATAATCTACTTAGTATTAGTCAACTTTGTGACATGGGAAACAAAGTCAATTTCTACCCTAAAAATTGATTTATTAATAGCTTAAAAGATGACAAAGTAGTCTTTAGTGGTGAAAGAGTTGACAATGTCTATGTCATTAACTTGAATAAAGCTGATAATAAAGATATTAAATGTCTAATGTCTTTATTCCATGACATATGGACTTGGCATAGGAAGCTAGGACATGCAAACTTTAAGCTTATAGATGATCTTAGTAAAACTGAACTTGTGGATGGGTTACCTAAACTCAAGTTCACAAAGGACAAGACTTATGATGCTTATCAAAAGGGAAAGCAAACTAAGTCATCTTTGAAACTCAAAAATAAAGTGTCCACCTCTAGACCTTTAGAATTAATTCACATAGATTTATTTGGACCTACTAGAGTTGCTAGCTTAGGTAGAATGCACTATGCACTTGTGCTTATTGATGATTACTCTAGATTTACTCAGATGTGTTTCCTAGCTCATAAGAATGATGCTTTTAAAGTTTTTCAAAGTTTTCCTAAAAGAGTTCAAAAAGGAAAAAGGTTTTTGTATTTCTTCTTTTAGAAGTGATCATGGAACCGAATTCAAAAATGAATTTTTCAAAAACTATTGTGATGAAAATAGAATTTTTCACAACTCTTCTTCTCCTAGAACTCCTCAACAAAGTGGAGTTGTAGAAAGGAAGAATAGAACTCCAGTAGAGATGGTAGAATAATGCTCCATGAATATAGCTTGCCACTATATTTTTGGGTAGAAGCCATCAATACCGCTTATTATATTACAAATATAGTTTTAAAAAGACCTATTTAAAACAAAACTTCTTGTGAACAATAAAAAAACCTAAGATCTCATATCTAAAAGTGTTTGGGTGGAAATGCTTCATATTAATCACCAAGGACAACCTTAGGAAATTTGATTTCAAAGCCAATGAAGGAATTTTCCTAGGCTATTCCACCTTAAGCAAAGCTTATAGAGTCTTCAATAAAAGAACTTTAATAGTAGAGGAGTCCATGCATGTAGTATTTGATGAATCTAATCCACTTGATCTAAGAAAGCTTATGTTGATGATGTTATAGATTACTTCTTAGAGATAAATCTTCAAGAAAATGATGCTAGTAAGCCCTTAGAACTAGAAGCTCTAAGTAAGAAAGAGCAAGGAGATGTTCCTTAAGTTACCTTGAAGGAAGAGCTACCTAGAGATTAGCACTTCAAGAAAGATCATCCCAAAGATCTCATCATTGGTGATACTTCAAAGGGGGTAACTACTAGATCTCATCTTACATCTATTGTTAATTTAGCCTTCATCTCTCAATTTGAACCCAAAATTATTGATGATGCATTGTGTGATGAATTTTGGGGTGCTTACTATGCAAGAAGAGCTTAATCAATTTAAGAGAAACAAAGTATGGAATTTAGCCCCTAGGCCTAAGCATCATCCTATTATAGGCATTAAATAGGTGTTTAGAAATAAGATGAATGAACAAGGCATCATAACTAGGAATAAAGCTAGACTAGTAGCTAAAGGTTATAATCAAGACGAAGACATTTATTATGATGAAACCTTTGCCCCTGTTGCAAGGTTAAAAACTGTTATAATATTGCTTGAATGTGCATCTTTTATGAACTTTAAACTTATCAAATGGATATGAAAAGTTCTTTCTTGAATGGTTTTATTCAAGAGGAGGTGTATATTGAATAACCTCTGGGTTTTAAAAGTTTTGAATTTTCTAACCATGTTTTAAACTTTCAAAAGCTTTATAAAAAACAAGCTCCTAGAGCTTGGTATGAAAGGTTGAATAATTTCCTTTTAGGAAAAGGATTCTCTAAAGGCAAAGTTGACATAACCCTATTTATAAAGAAATCCAAAAATGATTTGTTAATTGTGCAAATATATGTTGATGATATTATCTTTGGTGCTACTAACCATTCTTTGTGTGAGGAATTCTCTAAGCTTATACAAGTTGAATTCGAAATGAGCTTGATAGGAGAACTCAAGTTCTTTTTTGGTCTCTAAATTAAGCAAGGAGAAGAGAGGATCTTTATCAACTAAGCTAAGTACACAAGGGACATCCTCAAGAAGTTTGGGATGGATGGAGCTAAAGCGAGCAAGACACTAATGAGCACAACCACCAAGCTTAGAAAGGATGAAATTGGAAGGCTAGTTTATGAAAAGCGATTTAGAGGTATGATCAGATCTCTTCTTTATCTTACAGCAAGTAGACCCGATATTATGTTTACTACATGTCTATGTGCTAGATTTCAATCTTTTCCTAAGGAATCACATTTAAATTCTATCAAAAGAATTTTCAAATACCTCATAGTAGCCATGCATTTAGGACTTTAGTATACTAGGAGTGAGTCCTTTGACCTAATTAGCTATTCGGATGCAGACTTTTCCTATAGTTTGAAAGATAGAAAAAGTACTTTAAGAACTTGTCAATTTTTAGGACAATATTTTTAGTTTTTTGGTTTAGCAAGAAATAAGTTTCGGTTGCCTTGTCCACTGCCTTAGCTGAGTATGTGGCAGCTAGTTGTTGCTCACAAGTTTTGTGACAAAAACAACAACTTAAGGACTTTGGCGTAGAAGTTGATTATATTCCCATTATGTGTGACAACACAAGTGCTATTAACCTTAGTAAAAATCTTATATAGCACTCAAGAACCAAGCATATAAACATTAGACATCACTTTCTACATGATAATGCTTAATTAGGTCACATTTCACTTTAATTTGTTGACATTAATTATCAATTAGCGAACAACTTTACAAAACCCCTTAATAAGGATAAGCACAACTTCATCGTAAATGAGTTTAATATGCTTGATGGATCTAGCTTGAAATAATTGTCATGTTTAAATGATTATTTGTTATATGTGCTTGTGTTTATATGATTGATTAATTGATTAAGCATAAGCATTAGCATTAATAAATCAATATGTTCACTAAGTGAAGGGAAGCACTCTTCAAAACAAAAGCTTTTTATATGCACATGTTGAGAGAGAGCAACACAAACACACACATCCATATTTGATTATTTATTTTGCTCAAAATTATCTGTCAAAATAAAAAATGGGGAGATTGTTAGCCATTTGCATGATTAGGAATTAATTCAACCTTATTTTGATTTAAACAACACAATTTTGAAGGGCTAATAAAGTTTGTTTAAGTATGTATTAGTTAGATAAAAAAAGATATACTCAAAAGAGCAAGCAAAATTTCAAATATACTATAATCACAATCCCTGTCACAATTGTGATCTTAATCACGAGCTCAAAAAGACTTAAGTGCCTTAAATAGTGGTGCTCATGGTCTGGGTCACGACCGTAATCACACCCTTAACCATGCTCACAATCCAACATCACGAGCATGACCAAAAGTGCCTCAACTAAAGAAAAATCCGGTGGTCCTCACGGTCTCCATCACGACCAAGACCAGCTCGTGACAACAGTCATGAGTACTCATCACAAGCACAAGCTAAAGCATCCTCAATTGGCAAACATGCAGTGGTCCTCATGATCATGATCACGACCTTGATCATACTCGTGATTGGACTCATAAGCCATCATCACGACCATGATCTTCCATATATCTTAAAGGCAGAAGAAGGCAATAGTGCTCACGGTCCAGGTCATGACCGCAACCTGTAATCATGGTCCAGCTGGCAAATGCACAACAGTCACTTGACTGCCACAACAATGTCACGACCTAAAATCGGGAGTCATGACCGGTGCTAGGGAACGGGAATTACTATAATCCAGAACCCGTAGCAAACCTTAAAATAAAAACTCATATAAATACAATCATAAAAATACCAATAAATTAAATCTTTTACATTATAAATCAAATCTCATATCATAATTAAAATACCAGCATACAATATTCTTAAAAATCAATTCAGTTATAAAACAATAAATAAAATACTACAACACATAAGTAATATTACTACTACAGCTCTAGATATAAAAGACCTTAAGTCTGGAATTTACAAAATCTAGCCGGTACTGAAGAAGACCGACGAAGAGGTCTAGTACTGAGGTATGAGAAAGTAGAATTCCCTGAAACAAAATATTTAAGGGTGGTTCAAACCTCATTGAGTGAATTCATTATTATATGCATACTAGCAACCTAAACATACAAGCAATCAAATGTCCTTATAATATTTATATACATCTACACGCATTTCAAGCATATGATTAATCATACTTTGCATGCCAACATATTAAATCCAAGCAAGTGATGCAGATGCTCAAAATCATGTTTCATGTCAAACAAACGCATAAATTTTTTGGATGGAGGGTCGTAGCAGAACGCTAATAATATTCGTAACCTCAATCACTGTATCTCACTAGCCAACAGGCTCTCTTAAATCCAAAAATATTTCTCTTATCAAATTTGGTAGTATACTGGCCCCGAGACACTAAGTCGACCGAGCTCCCGCAGTATCACTACCGCCATGACTGGCCCCGAGACACTAAGTCAACCGAGCTCCAGCAGTCACACTTCTCTCTATCCACAAATCTCAATAATCAATTATCTACATCTCAAATCAATCATTACTTATCAAATCCTAGTATCTAGCCTACTGTTGCGCAACAGTCCTAGGGTAGTCTACTAGGTAGCGTGTTCTGCTAAAATCCTCCAAAATATTTTTCATGAGTAGAATAATGAAATTTATGTCAAAATATGCAACATCCATCAATAGAATTTAGTAGTCGCATTTATGTATGGAAACATATGTATTCAATAATAAAATAAAATAAATAACATTTAATGCGACGTAGCACAACGAATAATAAAATGTGAAATTATTCAAAATGTGGATGCTGATGA
>CATIWK010360266.1:0-10970 GCA_949634005.1 Mallotus japonicus
TATTAGTATTAGTATTATTATTATTATTATTGTCAAAGTTTGAATAGTCAAAGTAGTTAAGTTATTATTATTATTATTATTTTGAATGAAAAGTTAGAGAAATTGAAATACCAAAATAGATATTGTCCAAGTAAAAGGCAAAAGTCAATTTCTTTGATTTGGAAACGTACAGCATGAAAAGTTAGCTTTTTGTTTTTTTTTTCTTTACTTTTCTACGGACAGAAGCTTTGCTTCTTTTCCCCTGAACTTCAATTCTTTTCCTTCTTCTTCTTTATTGTCTCACCACCAGACCGCACCACCACCACCTGCCAGTCATCGGACTGCCACCAACCACGTCACGCGCCACCAGCAAGCACTGCCATCTCCTCCTCTTCCGGTGAGCAGCTGTTTTCCTCTCCCCTGCGCGTTTTTCTTTTGCTGGCATCATCCTTTCTCCTTCATCGGAGTTGATTTCCAGCAAGCTCCGGTCAATTTGAATATGGAAATTGAAGCTCTACTCCTGGGTATTAATTACCCCAAATCGATTTTAGGTAATTAGTCAATCTAGTCCTTCAATTTTGTGATTTTAGTTTTAGGTTTAGTTTAGTATTTTTGTGATTTGAATTTTTGAGAGTATAAATAAATTTTTATTAGTTAATTAGTATTTTTGATATATTTTGGGAATAATATTAAAATTGAGTAATTGATTAATTTTGAGTAAATTATTGTTATATATTATGTTTTAGGCTAAATTTGAGTAATGGAACATGAGAATAATTTTTATTATTAATTTCGAAATTTTATTTATTAAGTAGTAATTTTTGGAGAATAAATGATTAATAAAGGTATTTATTATTTTAAGCCTAATTGAGTTTTAGATTATTTTCATAATATAATTGGGTGATTTAAATGGTCATTTGCAATTAATATTATTTTGTTGTAAAATGGGAATTTTATTTCCATTAAAGGAATTTTAATAATAAACTAGAATTTTATTATTATTTATTTGTAAATAAATTTCTTATATATTTTTATTATGTAAATGAGTTAATTTGTATCATTTAGATAAAATGCTATGATATGTTATTATTTTGATAAAATTATGTTAGTTAAATGAATTTAAAGATTTATTGGTGATTTTAATGGAAATTATATTGTTTAATTAATGTTGTGAATATTGGATCTCGGTTGGGCACAAAGTGCAGTATGGGGCCCAACCCGAGATGTTGATTGTGTGTATATTAGAAGTGTCGTTTACTTGCAGGGTTGGCTCTACTTTTGTAGAGAGATGTCCGTTTTACAAATGAGACTGTACCGAATTTTTCGGTATATTTCTCGTAAAATGTGACATCGGTACTGCTAATCTTGAGTCTTTTCCTTAGAATTCTATTGTGTCTAAGATTAGGATTTTAATCCCGTTATTCCTTTTCATTTTCTTTAGCTACTCCGAGACCGCGACCCACTAGGCAGGGCCAGTCGGGTCAGAGCAGAGGAGCGCATTCCACCTGTGAGTTGATTTTATTGGATGTGTGTAAGGAGTAGTATATATATTCATTTATCTATTCGTGTATTTTATTATTTATGATTTAAAATGATTTGGAGAAAATGGTAGAACGTGCTACCTGGTGGGTGTCACCAGGACTGCGTGCGCACTAGTAAGAATTTGTATGGTTAACCGGTTGTGTATTAATGTGTGCCCTGGTTGATGCTTTGTTCTCTGGGCAGATAAATGATTTATGTGAGCCCTAGTTGATGCCTTGCTCTCTAGGCTGAGATATATGTTACTGGTTGGACCCTGGTTGATGCTTTACTCTCTGGGCGCCAGATTACATTTGGATAAAGAGATCGATTGTGGCTGGACCCTGGTGAGTTTACTCCCTGGAAACCGGCAGTAATTTGGATAAAGAGAGCCGAAAGGCTATTGGAGTTTGTGGTTTAGGAGTTCTACCAAGTTTTCCATTAAAAAGGAAAATTTTATTATATGGTTTTGTACGAGGATTTTCATATTAAATCGAATAAGGAATTTCGAAGAAGTATTTCATATAATTATATTTTTGAGTAAAGTAAAGGAATTTAAATTATTATATTTATTACCTTATTTGTTTTAAAAATGATTTTTAATAAATGTTTTAAAACCAGCATGCATTTCATAAAGTTGATTCACTCAGTGAGGTCTAATTCCCCTCAGCTTATTTTTTTCAGGACCTCACAGTCAGCTTGCTAGTGTTTCTACTTTGCGCCATGTTCGTTCTTCACCGGCTGCATTATGTATGTTAGTTTAAAATATGCATTGTATAAATGAATTCTAGACACCGCAGTAGTTACTTAAAAAAACTGATTTTATTTGTATTGTGGTTTTTATTTGACTTGAGATATTATATTATTGTATTTGAAGAATATTTTATTTATGCATTTGGATATTTATGTATTGTTGATGGAGTATTTGTGTAGTATGGTTTAAATTATTTGATGTTTAATGATTTATATTTCGTGAAAATTTCTTAAGGCTTACTATGGGTGTCGGGTACTTTATGTATTCTCATTCCCTAGTGCTGATCACGGACCTATAGGTTTGGGTCGTGACAGCTGAAAAGATTTCTATATGTTTGGGGATGACTTTTAGGGATTCAAGAGCTTTTAAAGAAATTATTATTTGATTTTCAGTTTAAGAAAGATGTGCTTTGAAGGTAATCAAAAACATAAATGGTCAGACTCGAGTGAAGTGTGTAAAAAAGAATTGTCCGTTAACAATGTATACATCTTTTGGTAATGCAACAAAGCATTATCAGTTGAAGACTTTGTAGCCTATTCATACATGTCCAGTTGTGTATAAGAATATAAGAGTTACGCTTAAATAGTTAGTTTCCAATTACTTGCAAAAGTATACTATGAAATTGCTTGATTTACAAACATTGGTGGAGGAGGCCTTGAAGGTCAACATGTCTTTGACATAACTTAGAAGAGCCAAGTTAAAGACAATGCAATATTAGAAGGTGATCTAAAGATAAAATATAACTTGTTGTGGGACTATTTAGCAGAAATTTAAAGGGCAAATCCTCAGACCAGTACAATAATGAATGTTCAAAGGCTAACTCCAATTGAGCTACCTATTTTTTAGAGATTGTATATCTCATTTCAGTGTTTGAAAGAAGGGTTCTTAAGTGGTTGTAAAGGAATACTAGGTTTAGATGGCTGCTTTCTAAAGGGAGTAATTAAAGGTGAAATACTTATAGCTGTAGGCCGAGATGGGAACAACTAGATGTTCCCTGCAACAAGGGCTTTGGTGACTGTAGAGAACAAAGCAAATTGGAACTGGTTTATAGAGCTATTGCCAAAGGATTTGAATATAAAAGATGGTTCTGAGTGGACTATAATTCCTGACCATCATAAGGTAAATGATAATGTACACTTGTTTCAGTTATTTTTTTTATGTTAATTTGTAAAATTTATGATAGTTTCTCACTTTGTTATTTTCAGGGTCTACTTGATGCTGTTTGTACACAACTTCCAAATGCCGAGCATAGACGTTGTGTAAGGCATTTATATGCCAACTAGAGGAAGAAACATAAAAATAAAGATCTACAAAAGCAATTTTAGATGTGTGAGAAGTCAAATAACATGCCTGATTTTGATGCCAATATGGAAGAAATGAAGAGACTAACAGTAAGAGGATTTGAAGACATGTTTGAGACACATCCTAGGCACTGGTGTAGGGCATATTTCAATACACAGGTGAAGTGTAATATTGTAGACAATAACTTAATTGAAGCATTTCATGGTAGCATAGTTACATATAGGGATAAAAGCATCTATTCTATGTTAGAGGACATGAGAAAAATGATAATTAATAGATTAAGAGATAATAGGGCTCGTTGGGAGAAATGGCTATATGATTTTGGCCCTAGAATTAGGAAAAAATTATATAATAATTGTATTAAAAGCTCAAATTATCAAATGCTTTGGAATGGTGATAATGGGTTTGAAGTAGGTTACAAAGGTGATACTTATAATGTTGATCTTAAAAATATGAGTTGTTCTTGTCACGCATGGGATTTAATAGGAATTCTTTATCACCATGCGATTTGTGCAATTCATCATGTGGATAAAAATCCCGAAGATTTGTCCACGGTTGGTATAGGATAGAAAAGTACAAAGCCACATATGGTCATATGATGAAATGTATTAATAGTAGAAATTTTTTTTAAAAAAAGTTTGGCTGATCCACCACATCCACCAATTGAAAAAAGAATGCTTGGGAGACCTGCTAAGGTTAGAAAAAGAGAAGAGCATGAGTTGAGAGGAAACAAAATGTCAAGGCATGGAAGGCAAATGACCTGTCAAGTCTGTCATAAAACAAATCACAATAGACAGACTTGTTCATTTTTAAAGAAAGACAGCTCAAATAATTTGAGTTCATACTTGCTTAGTTTATGTAATTATTGTTTTATTATATATTTCATGATTGTTGAGAAAAAATAATATTTGAGGTTTATATAGACTACCACAGGTAATAATACTGAAGAACTATCACATATGAATATGAATTCGGTAGATGACATCAGAGCAAAATCAAGACCAAAAAACTAAAATTAATTATTTTTTATTTATTAAAAATGTATTGTTATGTTGTTTAACATTAGAGCAAAATCTTTTTTATGCCGATTTATATAAATTGCTAACTGATGTGAAAAATGCAAGTTATTAGTGGAAAATCGAAGAAGGGTTCAAATGCTACTACAATAATGAACGCCATTCTGGTTGATGTATGATTATTGCATTAAATTAATTGTTTAAATATATCTCTTTGAATGAGCCTGACTATTGCTATTTTTTCAGGGAACACATCTTCATCTCAGTTCCATAAAAGCTGTTCAAACAAAAGAAGTATCCAGCTCAGTTCCAAAAGATACTCAAAATCAAGGACCGCCAGAGATAATACAAGATATGAATCTGAATGTGGAAGATGACATCAGTCATTAATCAAGACTAGTAAGTACATTTTGCTTCTTCTGTTGTTTGAATGCAATACAATGTGCATTGTGTTCTGTTTCAAAAGTATGCATCTTGCTTTTTGTGTTGTTTGAATGCGATATAATCTACACCAGTAAGTACTAAACAATTTCTTAATTTCTCAATTGCTTTTTATGTTGGTTATTCAAGAACATGTATTATTTAAGGTTTAAAGAGAAGATTCACATTTCTTAATTTCTTATTTAAGAAAACCAGAACCTGTTTATGTGACACCTGTTAAGGATGCCCAGCATACATTGTATGCATATAAATAATACATAACATATTCTTTAATGTCTAATTTTTAACTCACAATTTAATATATGTAACAAAACTATTTATACAAGTAACACATATCACATACCAACCAGCTCACAACATTAAGCGGTTCACATCCTTCTTTACATTATACACATTTAACACATAATTCTTAGTAAAACATAACAAAGTTTACTAGGTGCATCGTGTACAAAAAACTTGAGGATGACCTCTTGCTGACCCACCTAACACAATGCTAGTGAAACTGATGCAATTATTTCTTCAAGACCAACTATAGTTCCACTAATCCTGAAAAAAAAAATAATGCAGAGGAGTGAGCCTGCAATTTAGCAAATGAATAACATAACATCCTATGAAACATAACACATTCAAGCATATAATATTGCAAATTATTAAACCATATGATAATTAACTATAAACATATAACATACACACAATCGTAATAGCATAGTATTTTCTTCTGGACAGCAATGAACTTGTGAATTATATGTAAATCAAAGCTTCTTTTCAATTATTTATGGATTCCCATATGCACACTGATTACCATAATCTTGTATCAAATATATATTTTCTTTAAGCCTTTTTACGGCATATCAAAGGGGATTTCATAGTGCACATAGAATACCCTCATCCATAAGTATCATTGTGTCCTCTTACTCATCCAACCATAATTGTTATATTTACATATACATCAAGAGTTCACTATACTATCAAAGCACTCAACCCATGATCAACTAAATAGATCACATACCACTTCATTAAGAAAAGTATTATCTCCATAATACATAAGAAAATAATAATAAACCAAAAATATACCAAATATACCCATATTTCAACATGGCATATTCGATAGTGCAAATTCAAAAATACACCAAAAATTCCATGTTATAAATATCAAAACTATATTCTCTAGATCAGTATCATTATAAGTCTAAATTAATTTGCAACTGATTTCACATCAATTGGATATGTATAGAAGGAGAAATATAAAAAACAATCCACCATGGTCAAGCTGTTAACAAAACTAAGCAAAAAAAAGTATATCCCAATTTGGCCATCAAAACAGAAAAATTAAGCTTCCTCAATTTTTATCAGTTTTGTAAATAACATCCCAAAGTTTCTATAGAAGCAAATAGAACCCCATTTGGAGTTATAAAACTCCAGATATGGCTTTAATAAGTACTCTGTTCTTATATGAATAGGACACCTGAATTCAACACTATCATTAATATGTACAATCTCATTCATATATTCAATCTCATCTCAAAAATAATCAACCATCACCACAATAATAAAAAATCAGCATCTATCAAGTAAAACACACATATTTCTCTTATCCAACCAGCTTAACAAATAAATTTATAATTATTTATTTATTTGTGTTATATCACATAGAACATTAAGTCATTCACTTACCTTTATTATTTCCTTGCTTTTGCTTGCACCTACTTGTGTGATAGTCTCATTCCCAATTTGTTTAGCTGAAATAGTCATAATTAACTTTCTTAAAACACCTAAAATAATGGAACTTCTTCTAGCATAATAATATTATTAAACTTCCTAAACATATGAGAATACTAACTATAACATATTTGATAGGGGAATTTAAAAATTCCCCAAATATTCTATACACTTAATATCAAGCAAAAACTTTACCAATCAATAACCCTATGTGTCTAAAGTAATTTAAAATTAATTTTGTTTCAATTGAAGGTGTATAGAGAAAGAACCCTAAGAAATCATCCACCGTACTCAAACCTACGATGGAATTTGAGCAATAAAATATTCAGCCCCAAATAACCATCAAAACAGCAGAATTAGGTTTCTTATATTTCTGTAAGTTTTGTAGTAGACATCGTAAGGTTTCTTTAACCATAAACAACACTTAATTTGGATTATAAAACTCAAGTTACAGATTAAATAAGATGATTATTCATTCCTGATTCGAAATTCAGATTCCTCTCTTAGCCTTTTTTTTTTCCTTCTTCCTTTCTTCTCACTTCTTTTTTTTCTTTTCACACCAAACTAATCAATCCCCCTCTCCCTTTTATGCCACGTTCCAGCCCTTTTTTTATATAATAATAATAATAATAATAATAAAACTAATTTAAGCCCTATATTTTGCCATTAATCAATTTAAACCCTTAACTTTCTAATTCTTGTTATGGACTTAATTGTAACATTTATAATTTTCTCTTATCTAACATTGGATTTAATACCACACTTATCTCATGCATTTCTTATGTCTATATGATATGCATATTATGCAAATAAATGCAAATGCATTAGGTGGGCATTACATTTCTCCCCACCTTAGGATATTTCGTCCTCGAAATTAAATGTAACTTTCCAATCTTAGGGAATAGATAAGGGCATTGGACTCTCATATCCTTTTCCACCTCCCATGTAGCTTCTTTTAGTGAATGCTGACTCCACTTAACCTTTACTATTTAAATTTCTTTGTTATGCAACTTCTTTATATGCCTATCAAGAATTTCAACTGGTTCTTCTTTATAATTTAAATCTTCTGTCAACTGTATCTTTGACTCTTGTACTACATGGCTAGGATAAGATCTATATCTCCTTAATATGGAAACATGGAACACATCATGTATCTGAGATAATTCTTGTGGCAGTGCTAACCTGTAAGCTAAAGGACTAACTCTTTCCAATATCTCATAAGGGCCAATGTATCTAAGACTCAATTTTTCTTACCTGCCAAATCGTATAATGCCCTTCCATGGTGATACTTTCAAGAACACTTTTTCACCCACCTTATACTCCATTTCTCTTCTATGCTTGTCCACATAACTTTTTTATCTATCTTGTGTAGCCTTTAAGCATTTCTTGACTATTTGAATATTATCCATAGTTTCTTGTATCAATTCAGGACCTTCTAATTGCCACAACCCTTCCATATCCCAACAAACAGGACTTCTACATTTTCTGCCATATAATGCTTCATATGGAGCCATACCAATACTTGAATGATAACTGTTATTGTAAGTAAATTCAATTAAGGGTAAATGCTCATCCCAATTCCCTTTAAACTCAAGCATACAGGCTCTTAGCATATCTTCTAATGTTTGAATTGTCCTCTCTGACTGTCCATCTATCTAGGGGTGAAATGCTATACTGAAATGTAGCTTTGTTCCTAAATCTCTTTGTAAACTTCCCCAAAAATGAGATGTAAACCGCGAATCTCTGTTTGACACAATTGATGTTGGCACTCCATGTAATCTTACAATTTCTAACACATATATTATAGACAATTTGTCTAGTGAATCACTTTGTTGCACAGGTAGAAAATGAGCTGATTTGGTAAGTCGATCAACAACTACCTATATGGCATCATGCTTCCTGAAGGTTCGAGGTAATCCAAAAACAAAGTTCATCGTTATCTTTTCCCATTTCCATTCCGAAATAGACAATGGATGAAGCTTACCAGCCGGTGCCTGATGTTCAGCTTTTACTTGTTGACATGTCAAACATTTGGCTACACATTCAATTGTATTTTTCTTCATTGCCGGCCACCAATAAAAAGGTTGTAAATCTCTGTACATTTTAGTACTTCCAGGATGCATTGCATACGATGCATAATGAGCTTCATTCAGAATTTCTTCTCTTAATTCTTTTATATTTAGAATACAAACACGTCCATTAATCAACAACATCCCATCGTGCCTCAATGCAAACTGTTTATTCATTCCTTGTTGCACCCTATCCCTCATTTTTCTCAAATATGGATCATTCATCTACTTTTCTCGAAGTTTACTCTCCAATAAAGGCTTGACATGCAAGTTAGCAAGAAGTATATCATCCCGATGTGCAAATTCCACATGCAATGTTCTAAGCTCTACTAATGACCTTACTGTATGGCAAGTCATTCCAGCACTTCTCTTAATGGCTTTCCTACTCAAAGCATCATCAACTTTGTTGGCTTTTCCCGAATGATAATCTATGGTACAGTCATAATCCTTTATCAACTCCATCCACCTTCTTTGTCTCAAATTTAACTCCTTTTGTATTGGAATATATTTCAGACTTTTGTGGTCAGTGAAAATCTGAAATATTTCTCCATACAAATAATGCCTCCATATTTTTAAAGCATACACAATTGCTACCAATTCCATATCATGAGTCGAATAATTCAGTTCATGACTCCTTAACTGTCGAGAAGCATAAGCAATGACTTTTCCATTTTGCATTAAAACACAACCCAATCCCTGCTGTGATGCATCTGTAAAAATTACATATCCACTATTTCCTTATGGCAAGGTCAGAACTAGTGCAAAAATTAATCTTTTCTTCAATTCTTCAAAACTTTCCTCACATTTTGCATCCCATTTAAACACCACATTCTTCTTCAGCAAGTTTGTTAACGGTTTAGCAATAATTGAAAATCCTTCAACAAATCTCCTATAATATCCAGCCAATCCCAGAAAACTCCGTACTTTTAATATATTTTTAGGGGTTCCCACTCTTTTACGGTTGCAATCTTTGAAGGATTAGGTTGTACACCATTTTTAGAAACAATATGCCCCAAAAATGCAATCTCTTCTAGCCAGAACTCACATTTACTGAATTTTGCATAAAGCTGCTTTTCTTTCAAAATTTGCAACACTATTCTCAAATGTTCTTCATGTTGTTCTCGAGTCTCAGAATAAATCAGTATATCATCAATAAACACAATGCCAAATTAATATAGATACATCTGGAATATTTTATTCATTAAGGACATAAAAGCAGCAGGTGCATTTGTTAGTCCAAATGGCATCACAACAAATTCATAATGCCCATAGCGTGTTCTAAATGCAGTTTTTGGTATGTGTGCCTCTGCAATTCTTAATTGCCAATACCCAGACCTTAAATCAATTTTTGAAAACACAATTGCTCCTTTTAATTGGTCAAACAAATCATCAATCCGCGGTAAAGGATATTTGTTCTTTATGGTAATCCGGTTTAACTACCTGTAATCAATACAAAATCTTAAATTGCCATCCTTATGTTAGCATAGATGTGCCCTATTGCCATTTTTGTAATAATTATGACATTGTAAATTATCCCTATGATAATATAATATTCATTTAAATAAAGAGTTTTTTTATTTGAATATTTACCCTTTAGCATTATGTTAAATAAATCTATTATCAAGAGTTGATAATATAAGTGATAGATTTATTTAGTACATATGCTACAAATTGTTCATAGTCGAATAATTAATATGTGGGTAATATTAATTAGACTATCACCTCTGTCTATTTTCCTTGATTAGTATGTGATACTAATAGTGGGAGGTAGTGAGTCTCATGCTACTTGATATGAGATATCAGAATAGTCATGTGGATACTCATGTGATGGGTGGATCGAACGTGACGTTAGATTTGTGATTGTGAGGATATTCACTTATGATCAACAATCACAGTCTAGGTCATAATAGTGCATATAGTCCTTTGACTTGAGGTAACACAGTCATCCACATTTGAGTGGTTAGAGTTTGTTACCGCTTACATATTTGTGTTAATCACATATGGGTATATGGCATGTGGTGGCTCTAGTTAGTCAAATGTAGGGATGAGTGTTCGACCAAGATGGAATTCATTACCTGGAGTGAACCGAGATAAGATCCAGAACTATCTAAGTCTTTTCTTGATGAATAAGTTCTTGGCCAAGACAAACATAACAGTCTGAAAGAGTTTCAG
>CATIWK010360299.1:0-14183 GCA_949634005.1 Mallotus japonicus
TTTTAAGTATCATTCTTATTACTTTGTAAGCTTATTGTGCAACAAAAATTTTAATTAATAATTTTTGTTAATTTTTAACACAATTGGACAATACAGACCCAACTTTTAATCATTTAACACAAAAATATTTCCTTTTTTTTATTACAATATCAGATACCGGTATTTTTGGCATAAGAACATACAAGCCATTCAATGGAATTTAACTGTACATCCAAATTGCTTCCATTTCTTATATCACTTATCTTTGCAATTAAAAAATTCTACACCAAAAAAAGTACAGTATATATGCAACTTTCAAGCAATTCCACCCAAATATATCAATCCCAATACTAAAAAAGGCCAAGCAAATACTTCTTTATATTAGTTTCAAAAGAGGGAATCTTGGCAATAAGTTTCTGATATTGAGATCTACCAAGTTGTTGTAAGGCATCAACAAAACTCCGGTGAAGCTCCGGTGACCAGCATCGCCTATGTTTCTTATAACTTCAGAATTTTGGAAGCTCTCCAACAACAAACACTAGAAATTCCTATCATAACAACCGGTGCAGGAGATGGTGGCTGAGGCAAGGCCTCCTTTTTCCAGATTATCAGCTCACAGTCAAGTTGTTTCAACTGCAACTCCATGATATCTCTTGAATCAACCAGCCTGCAATGCAAATAACTATAGTTATTTTAATATTAATTCTTACACAATAAAGATGGTACAAAGGATAAATAAGTTAATTCACCCACTTCACAAGACTTGCAACAATAACAAACAAGAATTCCCATCTTTCAAATTCCAACAAAAATGCAATCTCTACATTTTTTTTTTTTGGTTTAATCAGACAAGTTAAAAGAAAAAGAAAGGAAAAAAAGAATACCTGCTTAGTTTCTGATTTTGAATCTTCTCTTTTAGAATTAAAGTTGATATTATTACTATCATTATTCGAAAGCTGAACATAACTCATCCAATTCTTCTTATCAATGATATCATTTTCCAATTCCTTATCTTTACAAGAAACCCCTTTTACTGGTACAATCTCTTCAGATTCCTTACACTGTAATGCCTCTTCTTTTAACCTAACAATAGCTAAAAAAAACACGCACAACAGCCCACAATCAAAGTCAAGAACCCATCTCAACAAACACAAATCCAAAGCTAAAAAATAACAAAAATAAATAAAAACACCATATATACAGACCATCATTCAAAAGAAGCATGCAGAGAGGAAGTTCATGTTGAAAAGCATCAATCTTTTTCATTTCATCTTACAATCTTTTCATATAATCATCAAGCTTTGATAATTTCAAGCTACTGTCTTTAACCTTTGATACCTTTCTTAAATACTCACTAATCGTTCTGGGTACATAGACCAAGCTCAGCTCCATTTCTTTTTCTCCTTTCTTTATTTTCTTCAACCTGTATATATTGCAGCAGTTGTGCGAGGAAAAGAAGGAGGTGTAGCAGCGGAAGTGATGGAAAGAAAAAGGACACGCGTATTATATTTTGAAAACATAGAACACGCATGTAATTTATAGAAAATTTGGGGTAATTGATGTTATTGCCTCCTCTTTTTTGGGTATTTTTGTGAAAATCCCTTATTGTAAACTTTGCAAGCAAGCCCAATTGAAATGAATGGAAAAAAAATTACTTGATAACATTTGGATTTGCAGTTACATGCATACATAAATTAGATTTTATGTTATTATCTAGTAAATTCTAATAATTTTATTTTTTAATTAAATTTAAAAAAATTTTCATGATTGCAAAGTAAAATTTTATGATAAAATATTTAATTTAATTTTCTAATATATTAGTATTTTATTTAATATATATTTTTATATGAAGTATATAAATTTAGTAAATAATACGAATTATTTAATATTAATTTTAAAATATATTAAAAATTAGCATCTTTAAATATATTAATAAATTTTTAATACATGTCAAAAATTAAATTAGATTTATAATTTTGAAAAGGAAAAATAATATTATTTTTATTGCCATTTATTATATATTCAATTTTTTTAATTTTGAGATTAATTTATATTATTTATTAACTATATTAAGTAGAATTTCAATGAAAATTTATTAATTATTTTAGCAAGGCTAAAAAAGAAAAAAAATAAAATAGCATTGATCATGTCAAGGGATGGAGCTAAAAATTGACAATTTTTTTTGTGTGTGTTTTTTGTTTCATTCTTGAAAGAAAAGGTCCGCGTGTGAAACGCACGTGTTGAAGACCTTTCCCTTCCATTATTCTCGCTGATAGCAGACGCTAACTCAACAATAGTTAAATTCCAACCATAGTTCATAAAAAAAAAAAAGCAAAAAAGCATCTAAAGCTGGTAAACACGTTTCGTAGTCAAACAGACGGCTAAGATATAGACACGTGGACGGACGATCCTCGTTTAAACCGCCTTGCATTGCATTCACATCGTTGTAGGTTAAAATTAGGGTTCGGTTTAGGTCCTCTCCATATCAACAAAGTCCTTATCTTCATTATTTTTCAAGTTCTCTGTTTGTTTCTCGTCAAAATTCTCAAATTTTCGCTGATATTTTTACTTTCATTCTCTTCGATTTTTTGTCTCTTGTTTTGATCATGGAGATGGAGCGCGTGACAGAGTTTCCCCTCACGCACCTGGATCGGCGTCCTAGGAAGAGGGCGCGTTTGGGCTGGGATGTGCCTCTGGTTCCTAAGGTATTAACTTTCGTGCTTTCGATTTTAGGTCTGTTTCAATTTTGCTATTTTTTATGGATTTAATTTCTGTAGATCTGATAAGTTTCATGTAGATTTTGTTGTGGAATAGATCAATTAGGGTTCGGTCGTTTTTGTTCTCTTGTACGTTGCATAATTTCATATTTACATAAGTTTTTAGCTGATCTGATCTTTTTTTTTAATTGTATTTTTGTTATCTTTTTATGCGTAGTTCATGACAGAGGTTTTATTTTGTGGGTAATATGCCGTTTTAGATTTTAGAGTTAGAGATCTAGAGTTTTGTGGCTATGTAGATGAATTTTTTGATTTCTAAAAAAAAAATAAAAATCTTTTTTTTTTTAATCATAGCTCAAAAGATTTTAATGCAGGTTTAAAAAAAAAATAGAATCTTTCACGAGATTTCTTTCAACTTCTTGAAAATTTGTAGTTACATGCATCCATTAATTTTCCGTGACGCTATTATCTAGTTTCTGTTGTGTTTGCTAATATGATGATGATGATGATGATGATGTGGTCTTATGTTATCCTTAAGCTATTTGTTTTTATATAATGAGAATTTGGTAAATCAGTGAAGGGGATGATACCCATTGGTGTGAAGTATCAGGTGAAAATTTTTTAATATAATTTATTGAGTGGTACATAAAATGAGTGGCTGTGTGTAGGCTCAGGTAGGAATATTTTGTGGCCAAGAGGTTGGAAATGTAGCAAGCTATGCATCATCTGGAGCAAACTCAGACCATACTACTACCTCTAATTCTCTGTTTGTAAAAGGAGTGGCTCCTCGAAATGGTTCTCCCCCATGGAGGGAAGATGACAAAGATGGCCATTACATGTTTGCGCTTGGAGATAATTTAACTTCACGCTGTAATTACACTTCACTGTCCATACAACTTTTAAATGGTTAATAGGTTATTTGTATTGAATATGACAATTAATGTTATGCATGGAGGCTTTTTAATACCTGTTTGCAAAGCATATGTGGAAGTGTCCCATGCTGATGTTTTAGTTTTTTGGTTAACAGTGTTGTCTGTTTTATTGCATTTGGTTCTTTAGGAGCCATTCAGAAATTCATGCATGGGATGTGTTATTCCCTATCAAAAACCATTATTATAGATTGAGTCTATTTTCTAAGGTTTTTAACTTTGTTTTTTCTTTTCTGTTTGATGTTTGCAGATAAGATTCACAGCAAAATGGGTGAAGGTATGTCTTCTGCTCAAGTTATTAGCTGTTCATTGTTGGCCAATCTTTCATTTATTTGACATTAGCTTCATTTTGCTTGCATAGGAACCTTTGGTCAGGTCTTAGAATGCTGGGACAGAGAAACGAAAGAAATGGTTGCTATTAAAGTTGTACGTGGGATTAAGAAATATCGCGAAGCAGCTATGATCGAGATTGAAGTTCTGCAACAGCTTGGTAAACATGATAAAGGTGGCAACCGGTGAGTACTTCTTAAGCTCATCTTAAGTACTCTTATTGGCATTTGCAGGCCCTGTAACCAGCTTTTGAACTGTTATGTTGGTGGTTAAATGGGTTTATTCCTTGCAGTTGTGTTCAAATACGGAACTGGTTTGACTATCGTAATCATATCTGTATTGTAAGTATATGATTAATTTGTGATGGATTAATTTCCCCAATTCAGAAATAATTTGGGGGTTAAGACTTTGGGTGAATTAAATGGTTTCAACAGGTGTTTGAGAAGCTTGGGCCAAGCTTATACGATTTTCTTCGCAAAAACAATTATCGCTCATTTCCCATTGACCTTGTCCGTGAGATTGGAAGACAACTGTTGGAATGTGTAGCATGTGTGTAGTAATTACTAGCTCTGTGCATCTTTGCATTTTATCCTTTTTTTTTTTTTTTTTTTTTTTCTTAAGCAAGTGGATTCTTTTGTATGATTATTGGATCTGAGTATGAGATGGATTTGTTGCATGTGTACTGGCATATTTCATACTTTTTCCCTATTAGCTTGGCTATTATTCACATCCTTGTTCTCCTTTTGAAAGTTAGAAGAGTGTCTTACTGCATATTTGTATTATATATGTGGTTATTTCAATGGTTAATGTTTATATTTATTGGATGCTGCAGTTATGCATGACTTGCGACTGATTCATACTGATTTGAAGCCTGAGAATATCCTTCTGGTCTCCACTGAGTATGTTAAGGTTCCTGATTACAAGGTAACTTTTTATTGGTGCTTACATGAATTTTTGTCTGTTGGTTGCACCTTTTTTTTTTTTCCTTGAACCTTTTGGATTCGTTGCAGCATTCACTTGTATTTTGTTGTCTTGCAGGGTTCATCACGATCACCAAAGGACAGTTCCTACTACAAAAGAGTCCCAAAGTCTAGTGCTATTAAGGTAATTGATTTTGGTAGTACTACTTATGAGCGGCAAGACCAGAGCTACATTGTATCAACTCGACATTATCGTGCACCAGAAGTTATTCTTGGTTAGTATCTGGTGCTGTTGTCAGTTACTGAAATTTACTGGACATTACATGTTTGGGAAGAAAATAATTTTGATGTAATTTCGTAGGACTTGGATGGAGTTATCCCTGTGATATATGGAGTGTTGGATGCATCTTGGTGGAATTATGCACCGTGAGCTTCTGATCTTGGTTTCTCTGGTTTCTCTTCTAATGTTTTGAGTTGCAATATATTTTAGTACTGACAATTTTGCATGACTTTACATCCAATTAACAGGGTGAGGCGTTATTTCAAACACATGAAAATTTGGAGCACCTTGCAATGATGGAACGGGTGCTTGGTCCCCTGCCTCAGCACATGTTGAAGAGGATAGAGTAAGTTGCAGTTGAAATTTTCCCCTTAGATGGTTTTCATTTCATTGCTTGGCTTGGCTTGGCTTATATTTTTGTGTTGTTGTCAGCCGGCACTTTGAGAAGTATGTTAGAAGGGGTCGATTGGACTGGCCTGAAGGTGCGACGTCAAGGGAAAGTATCAAAGCTGTTTTGAAGCTACCTCGTCTTCAGGTTTATATTTTGTACAATTTCTGCCTACTACTTGTAGAATTATACAGCAAGAGTGTGTTTTTATTGTCTGTTTAATTTTTTTCCTTTGCTGTGTGCCTGCAGAACCTAGTAATGCAGCATGTGGATCATTCAGCTGGAGATCTTATACATCTATTGCAAGGACTGCTTAGATATGATCCTTCTGATAGGTTAACAGCTCGAGAGGCGCTAAGGCATCCCTTCTTTACGAGGGACCATCTAAGGAGGTGAGCACCTGGTAAGAAGGCCTTAGAAAATGATCATCGGGTGGTCGAGACAATGGTTACTGCTGAAGGAGGATAGACTTGTAATGTCATGATTGACTCCCCTCTTAAATCATATCAGAGTTGGCGGATGTAAATAGTCTTCTCACCCATCAATAGTGTTAGAATCTGCCTTTGTATTGTGTGCCTTGTCTGCCTATTAAAGGCATTCAGTGGCGTACTAATCCTTGACCCTTTTCTCTAATTGTGTACAACTGAAGAAAATACGAAGCTGGAATTGAGAAATTGTTTACTTACAGTTTATTCAAGTCTAATTATCTGTTGTGAATGTTTTCACTTGACTGGTCTGTTTAATTATAGTTTGGTTCTTGCTTTAACTGCTGGGGAAGGATGGAACTTAAATAACGATAGATGAAACATGAAAATGCTAATTATTGTACTACGTAATAGGCAGCTAAGCTGCAATAAGTAAATGCCCTTGAGTGTAAGTAATTTCAACTGATTACGCATTTGTAAATGGAAAAAGCACTTTGGTTTTGGAAGTGCTTGATCATTTTCAAAAGCGCAAGAATTATTTAAAAAAGGAAGAGTAATGGCGGAGAACAATAATAAAGTTTGATTGCGATACAGCTACTAAGGTCATATGACATGAGAATGCAATGTTTTCCCACCGACTGCATGTGCTTATCTACATTACATCATGTCATCATATTTAACGTTTTCTTTGTTCATCTGTTTGCCAAAAAATTGTGTGCTTGTCTACATTACATCATGTCATCATATTTCACGTTTTCTTTGTTCATCTGTTTGCCAAAAAATTGTCTGCATGTCAATTTAGCTACTGTAAAGGGTGGATTGAATAGCCTTGCTAGTTCCTTACGCAGAGTTAATAGCCGAAATGATTGCCCTACCAGATTTGCGGCCAACAGTGCGAGAACTCACTCGCTTAATGCCGTCAAATCCCTTGTGCTTCTTCGTTATTTTGCTCTTCTTCCTTCTCCTTTGTCGTAAACTCACGAAAGGTGGCAGTAGCAATCTCAAGTTACCTCCTTCCCCACCAAACTTGCCAATACTTGGCAACCTTCACCAACTTGGCAAATTACCACACCGTGCCCTCCATGCTCTCTCAAATAAGTATGGCTCTCTAATGCTCTTGCACTTAGGCCAAACTCCAACTCTTGTGGTTTCATCTGCAGAGGCAGCTAAAGAAATTATGAAAACACATGATACTGTGTTTTCAAACCGACCCAAAAGCACAGCTGCAGATATCTTCCTCCGCGGATGTGTGGACTTGGCATTCTCACCCTATGGTGAATACTGGAGACAAGTCAGAAAAATTGCTGTCGTTGAATTTTTTAGCCTCAAAAGGGTGCAGTCTTTTGAGTCCGTAAGAGAAGAAGAAGTTGAAGTTTTGGTAGATAAGATCCGCAGTGCATGTCTTGTTGAATCTTCTTCTGTCAGCCTAAGTGAGATGCTGCTTGTTGTTTCAAACAACATAGTTTCGAGATGTGTTCTTGGTCGGAAGGCTGAAGAGGATGGTGAGACAAGGAAGCTTGGAGAGGTAATGAGAAAGATGACGGTGCAATTTACAGATTTCAGTTTTCAGAATACAATTCCATTCTTGGGTTGGATGGATAATGTTTCAGGCTTAATTGCACGCTTGAAATCAACTTCTGGAGAGATGGATGCTTATCTTGATCAGGTAATTGAAGAAGAGCGTAGGAATTTAGCCAGTGATGATGTAGAGTCTGCTAAGAAAACTTTAGTGCATATCCTCCTGCAACTTCAAGAAAACGGTACGCCTGATCTTCAGCTCAATCAAGACAACCTCAAAGCAATCTTAACCGTAGGCCTCAATCTCACTCGATATGTTTCTTCCTTCCGTTCGTTGCTAAAACTTTCACCTTTTATATGTTCTTGACTGCAAAAAATTTACAAGACATGCTTGTAGGTGGAACCGAGAAAACAAAAATTACGATGGAATGGATGATGTCGGAACTCATAAAAGACCAAACTGTGAAGAGGAAAGTGCAAGAAGAAGTAAGAAGAGTTGTAGGAAATAAAGAGAAGGTGGAAGCAGCAGATGTTGATAAAATGATCTACCTAAAACGTGTAATAAAAGAGACTCTGAGATTGCATCCTCCTGCTCCTCTACTTCTTCCTAGAGAAACATCATCAACTGTTGAATTGGGAGGTCACAGGATTCCTCCCAAAACAACAGTTATCGTCAATGCAATGGCAATTCAGACAGACCCCAACTTGTGGGACAGGCCAGAAGAGTTTTTTCCTGACAGGTTTGAGAACAACCCAATTGATTTCAAAGGCAAAGACTTTCAGTTCATTCCATTTGGTAGTGGGAGAAGAGGTTGCCCAGGCATGTCGTTTGGGGTTGCTTCAGCAGAATTTGTTATTTCTAATCTCTTGTATTGGTTTGACTGGAAGTTGCCTCTTGGTGAAGCTCCTGAGGATTTAGATATGAGTGAAGATTATGGACTGACAGTCTGCAAAAAAATTCCTCTTCGTGTTGTACCAACCATGTACTCACCACCATGATCAACGTAGGTAGTAAGTAGCAAATGCAATTGCTCTTGTATATGTTGCGGTTGCTGTTTTCTTATTCTGTTGATGCAAGTCCACTGTACAATGAAAAGAAGACTGAAAATTATATGTTTTATGCTATTTGTTTGGAAATTATATGTTTTTCACCATTGGAGGTCAAGGAAAAACTTGTATGTGCAATATCAATATGTAGAGCCCAACTATACAATTTTTGAAAAACAAACAAACTATGCGATTCTTGAAAGAGTTATCAGAACATCATTCATTATTGTAGGCCTATGATCAGGATTCTCCTCAATGCAACTCTTTGCCAAGAGGGCTAAACATATAGCATCTCCCAATGGATAATCACCCTCCAAAACTGGATCCATGAATTCTTTCAACTTCTCCAAGAATTGTGAAGAACCCACAAGCGCTTTATCAAGCAAGAAATTGACTGAACCCATCAAAAATTTCCCATTTGTAATGTCCTGTTTTGCTGATAGCAACTCAAGTAAAACAATTCCAAATGCAAGGTTTTGCCATTTGTAAGGTACTCAGGTATCAAATTTCCTTCTCTTTTAATGCTTTCATTTCCTTCACTATAAACGACAGGTTTTGCCAAACTAAATCCGGAAATCTTGGCCCTCCAATGAATGGTTATGAGCACATTTCTGCTGTTTATGTTATGATGAACAAAGGCTGGTGCTGTTATGTTATTTAGATAGTGAAGGGCTGCTGCAAAATCAAACGCAATCTGCATTCTTTTTGCCCATGTGAGATGCCTTCTGAGTTCTAGATTTGACAAGCAATCCAATAAGCTACCATTCTCAGCATATTCAAACACAAGATAACGTTTGCTCCCGTTGCAGAGCCTCACAATATTGAAATGATTGATCTTCGTTAATATGTAAATGACGTTCCCCGCAACATCTTCAGAATCCATCCGTTCAATTGTTAGATATGGACTACCAGTCTCACCATGATACAGTCCTGAGCTATTCCTTGAGCCTTCATCAAAATTCAGAGTTGATATCCTGATCTCCTCCAAGCTAAATTCAATCAACGAATGCTTTAACTTGGACATTCCATCAAGAAAGTCATGCGAAACATTTGATGAAACTGAAATTCTGGCAGGTAAAGGTTGGAAATTCCTAGGATGATTCTTCCGTTTATCATAGAATCCCGCAAGCTGAAACTATACTAACAAGTGCAATACAAATGCCTGCTCCAAGAAACACTTCAGAATTCAACCGAATTGAATCTGTTCCAGCCGGCTCCACTTTCCTTGAAGGAGTGACCACTTCTTTAGGACCAGAAGTGTTATTGAGGACAGAGCCATTCTCCGAAATTACAATTGGAGCCTCCTTGGTAGGAACGAGCAACGTTGTTGTAGGATAAATTGCATCATATTTTTTAAGATTATTGGCGTCCCAGATCACTTCCTCAAGAATTCTAAATTTACCAGCAATTATATCGGTGTGATCTCCCTCCATTACAGGATCTGTTACAAGATACTTCACCCCACTTACTAGTTGATTTGTATCAGGACAGGCACATCGAATGTGATCATTGATCAGAAAACTACTGTCAGGATTATTACCCCTTAAGCCTGTATTATCCTCGACCAGACTTTGTGCTCTCACCAACCCTTCAAAGACTCCACAAGCAACTGCATTAACCTAATCTGTGCTGGAAAAATTGTACATGAAGATAGTTCGAAAGAACCCACCGAGACAATGGCAGGTAACAGGGATGATAACCTCTCGTCCGAGTGACAATTCCCTGGAATCATTTTCTTTCATTTGATTGGCATGGAGAAGATCAGATTGGCTAAGATTAAAGAGAGACGATATGGAAGAAATTGAGTTGAAACTCTGTTGAGTTCTATAGACTATGCAAGTATCGCAACCCCAGTTATTTTAGTTGCAAATATAATTGGAGGCCTGGTTTAGTGATTGTGAGGTACAGTTGGAATTGTCATAGAATTGTTTAGAAAATATGGGATTGATGAGAAAGATAACCGAGAAAAAAAAGATGAATTTTGAAGGAAAAAGCATCACTGATAGTTGCAAGCTTGGTGAGTAAATTAAGGATTTATGAAAAGATAACAGGAGTGTGAATGTTTGAAGTACTCTGGCGGAGAGAAATAAACAAATATAACAGCCGCCATGCCAGCCCTGCTACAGGTTTTTACAGGTTAAGTGTGTTTCTGATGTAAATGTTGACAATTTCTTTGGTTTGCTAAAAAATGATTGAAACAGAACAGTCCAAAATGAACTCATTTGCTGTTTCTGATTTCTGATGTTTTGGCTAACAGTCTATACGAAGGATCCTGGCAATAAATATTAGACTCCACGGGTAACTGAGGACTCAATATTGGATTTAAAACTTCATTGCATTATCTTCATGCTTATTTCTCTGTCATACATTTTTCTTGTAAAAGTATGGTGTGTCTGTTAGTTACTAGCAGGAGAAGTGGAGATCAATTCTTTTAACATTATTCAGGCACGGATCCCTAAAAAAAATCCGAACAAGAGATAATTGGCGGGTAAATTTGAATTGGGTAATTTCTGTCAACGTGCAAATACAAACTGTTGTATGAATATTGAATTGAAACTGTAACATCAATGGTTGGTGTGACTTTGCTGCCACCCAATTGTTCCTCTAAGGACTTTCATCAAATTTATTTAATTGGATTACCTTCTGATGGTAACTTTTTTTGAACATATACTTTTTTTATCAGCCTCCTGAAAATGAAGGCCTGAAATTTTGAGGAGATATCTCTTAGGCAATATTGAAAGGAGCAATCACTTAAGGACAGCCCCCATGAGTACTCTAGTCTGAATACATGATGTTAGGGACAAAACAACTATATAACAAGAACTCAAGTTTCTCTATCTGAAGGACGTTATTACTCTAGTCAATCTAGCTAGCCAGCTAGCTAGCTTTTCTTGTTCTTGGTTTTAACTTACAAAAAGATATTTTCTATAGATTCTGGCCATGCATATATGCTACGGACATTTCTCTAAACAATTCAAAAGCTCCTAGTTCTTGTGCCTATTTTCGTTTTCTTGGTCAATATAGTGTTTTATTGTTGTTCTATACATGAATTTGTTCAGGCCATATCAAAGCCTGAAAGCATTCATTTGTTACTCTCGCCTAATTGCTTTCATAACAGATACTGCTTGGTAACTGTACTCAAATAAGGAAAAAAAAAATTATTATGATTAGTTGGCAGATGATGTTTTCTCTTATGTACCTTTTAAATCATGTTACATGCAGTCACATTAAATTAATTGATAGAAAATTTTTACCATTTTTATGGTCCTGTTAATTAAATCAGAATATTGGTGATTTAAATACTCCCTCTGTCCCATAATATTTGGCAAATTTTCCTTTTATGGATGTCCCAAAACTTTGTCCACTTTCCATTTTAGGATGAAAGTTGATTAAATAAATGTCTATAACACCCTTATTAATTACATTGATAATACCACTAATTTTGACTTTAAATACATATGTTTAATAAATATGGTGAAGTTCAAATGCAATTTTATTTGAATATATTACTTATCACTTTTTTTTTGAACTATCGATCTCCTCTTTTCTAAAATTAAATAATGAAAAATCAAAACTTCAAATCTCTCAATACCCCAAATATGAAATTAGAAAATAAGACTAAAAACATGCCAATAATCAAATTAATATTTGTGCTAAGATTAAGCATAATTTCCCTATTTTGGAGGGATTGTTATGGGTTTTCTTAAAATAGAGCAATTTTTTTCTTTTTGTCAAATATTAGTGCAAAACCATTTTTTGGTGGTATTTTTCAATTTTTTTGTTACTAAAGTGACGTTTAATACAATAGTATTTGAATACTAATGCAAGACAATTTTATTAAGTAGGAGTATTAAATACTAGTGTAAAACCATTTTTTGACGGTATTTTTCAATTTTTTTGTTACTAAAGTGACGTTTAATACAGTAATATTTGAATACTAATGCAAGACAATTTTATTAAGGAGTATTAAAATTGGTGGTATTTTTTTTATTTAAAAAAAATTGGTGATATTTTTTTAAATTATTAATTCACTATAAATTTTGATTTTATCAACGACATTAAATAAGCATTATTCATACTTGATAAAATAAAAAGCATTAATATGAGTATTTTAGTAACAAAGTGGTAAAAGTACACAAAATAATTATAATTAACTAATTTTTTTAATCTGTGTGTAGAATCAATTTTGCCAAATATTATGGGACGGAGGGAGTAAAAAATAAAATGCCATAGTTGGAACATATTATGGAGAATGCATTATTGTTGCAAAGAGATATCTTTTTTTTATTATTATTTAAATGTCAGAAACAGAACCAACTTCACATCTAGCAACCAGCCATACAGCAAAGGCACCACGATCTTCATGCACCTGGGCCATTCATTTGCATTATGATCACATTCCACCCAAAAAATAATAAATTATGCCAAAAAGATAGGAAAAAGAAAAGGTACAGATATGCTTTTATTTGTGTTTCCCAATATAACAATAGTGACAAGGTCGAGGACCCTTTCACATGGCTTTTTGCATTGGAGATGAAGGAGGGGAGTACAAAAATTCTAACATTATTGATATCTTGTGAAACATTATTTGCATTGTCGTCTAATGTACAATTACTATTGATTCTTTTTAATAGTCCCTAGATTCTTATTATTTTAATTTTTTATTTAAAATTTAATCCTACTATTCCTAATTATTTGACGTTTTAGGTGTTTATTTTTATTACTAATTAATTGACGTTTTCAATTATCAAAACAAAAAAGTTTACTTTTTTTTCTATTATACCCTTATTTATTCATTGAAGAGATAGACTACTTTTGAGAATATATAAAGGTAATAATTGGTTGAGGAAATTATTATAAGAGTAGTATAGTATTTTATACATATATTAATCACATTCCTTAAATTATGTGCTTAAACCTTAAACGTCAAATAATTAGGAACAAAGAAAGTATTAAATTGTAATTGTTCTGATTTAACTCAAATAAACTAGAGAGAGTAAATATTTTTCTAACAATTAATTTAATGTTCAGAACTCAAATTTAAAACGTAATTTAAATAAAAATAGTTTCCTAGCAATTAATTCTAACGGTTTTTTATATTATTTTAAAATTTAAAGCAAACGTGAAGCTTATAATAGGAATAAAATTTTCTGAATATTTATTCTTTAATAGATAAAATTTGAACATAAATTTAAAAATTTAAATTATTTATCATTTAAATCAGAAAAATACTAGTAAATTATTATGATTTCAGCAGCATCAGCATCAGTAGGAGTGATGAAATGCAATCAATTAATAGACTATATTTTTATTCTCAAAAAAAAAATATAGACTATATTTTATTCAAGAAATTAATCACGTTAAAGTTAATTTTATTATTATTATTATTATTATTATTATATATCATCATATGATGGCCAAGTCTGTCTGGCAGTGTGTGTGTCACACTGAATGATGGTGTTGGATGCAATCTTTTCCCCACGTTGAACCATCTGTGATATTATTGATTAATAATTGAGGCAAATCGACGGAGCTGTGGGACGCCAGGATCAGGATACGTCTGAAAAATATCAATATTCGTCGGTGCATTTAAATATAATATAATATAATCACTTGATTCCACGTTTTAAAGTAGAGTTTTAAGCTGAGG
>CATIWK010360383.1:0-10137 GCA_949634005.1 Mallotus japonicus
ATGAGTAATTTTTACTTTAATTAATTTAATTTCTAAACTCTAAATAATTATAAAAAAAATAATTATTGAAGACTATGGGTAATTTTTTGTTTAATTAACTTAATTTTTATATTCTAAATAATAGTAAGTTTCAAAATTAAAAAAAATAATTTTTAAATATAAAATTAAATTGGTTAAAATAAACAACTCAAATAAATACATACAATAAATTTAAATTAAAAATGACTTTAAGAATAATAAATAGGTAAAAAAAAATAATTAAAAAAATCAGAAAATCAAAAGACACGAAAAACACCGAAATTATGACACCAACTTTCAAAAATATACCATAAGTGAAAGCAAAAGAAATAAAATTGAAAGAAAAAAAGTGGTCACGACACCAACGAAATGTGGGGAGTTGACTTGGCCATTAATGTAATTAATCCTAAAATTGATGGCTGAAGGCCATGATCAAGCCCAGTCAATCACATGTGAGCACTAATAATAACAAAGCGCAAAACTATATGGAGGAAGCCCATCGATCATCAACCAAACGCAGCGTTTTATTCGCCACCGCTCGTACAGAGGTATAAAAATGAGAAGACACTGACCAGAAAAAAAATTAGAAGAAATTTAAGAACATATCATCGTCTGCGGCGGCGGAGAAAATCGGGAATTAGCTTTACGTTACTGTCACAGGTATTTCTCTAGCTCTTATAGACGATAAAACTGCCTCTTTTTAGGGATTTCAATATTAGGGTTTTTTTTGTTCCTTAATTGAAATTGAAATCTTTCTAATTAATAAAGAAAGATGCAGAATCTGAATGTATTGATAAGTAAAGTTGCAAAAAAAATTTAATTTTTTTGTGTTCAAAGATCGAAGTTATTTGGTGTTTTCAATATTTTATAATTTCTATGGATCTATTATTATTGTTTTTTTGTTTAATTCAATTTGCTAGTTCAGTTTCGGACTTAAATCAGTTGCAACCCGAATTTCTCACCATTTGGCTTGGTGGTTTTAGCTGAAACTAATTTTAAAGTTTAAATAAATAGTTCAATTGGATACGATTCGATATTAGCACAATTAGTTGTTTATATGTATGTTTCAGTTGAAGATTCAATACAAACACCTCAGTATTGGATTGTTAATGTGTATTACACTGTTTCTTTTTGCAGTATAGTTTCTACGATGGGCAAGAAGAAAACAGAAGAGGCTGGTGGAGACAGCAAAGTAAAGCCAAGCAAAAAAGAGGGGAAGAAAGAGAAAGTTTCGATTGCAGCCATGCTTCTCAGTTCAGATGAAAAGCCAGAGAAGCCTAAAAAGGGGTCAAGCTCTTCACTGGGCTCTACCAAGGCAAAAGCTACCAAAGTGTCGTCTTATACTGATGGAATTGATCTCCCTCCTTCTGATGAAGAAGATGATGATATTGATTCTGAAGAACAGAAAAAACAGTTGAATAGACAGCAAAGGAGTGAAGAGAAGTCACTTGATATATCTGTAACTAATAAAGAGCTCAAAAAACGAGAAAAGAAGGAAATGCTTACTGCTTTTGCTGTTGAACAGGCCAAAAAAGAGGCCCTTAAGGATGACCATGATGCTTTCACTGTTGTTATTGGTAGTCGGGCGTCAGTTCTTGAAGGTGAAGATGACGCAGATGCTAATGTTAAAGACATAACAATAGAAAATTTCTCTGTGGCAGCACGTGGAAAGGAACTCTTAAAGAATGCATCCGTGAAGATATCTCATGGTAAGAGATATGGTTTGGTTGGACCTAATGGAAAGGGTAAATCAACATTGTTGAAGCTTCTTGCCTGGAGGAAGATTCCTGTACCTAAAAATATTGATGTGCTTCTGGTTGAACAAGAAGTTGTGGGAGATGATAAAACCGCCCTCGAAGCAGTTGTTGCAGCTAATGAAGAGCTGCTCAATGTTCGGCAAGAAGTTGCATCTTTGCAAGCTTCAAGTTCAGCCATTGGTGACGAGGAAGGAGACAATTTAGATGATAATGATGTAGGAGAGAAGCTTGCTGAATTGTATGAGAAACTGCAGATCTTAGGGTCAGATGCTGCGGAGGCTCAGGCATCAAAGATTTTGGCTGGATTAGGTTTCACCAAGGAAATGCAGGGCCGTCCTACCAAATCATTCAGTGGTGGTTGGAGGATGAGAATTTCACTGGCTAGGGCACTTTTTGTGCAGCCAACTCTTCTATTGTTGGATGAACCCACTAACCATCTTGACCTCAGGGCTGTACTTTGGCTAGAGGAGTACCTTTGCAGGTGGAAGAAAACTCTCGTTGTTGTTTCTCATGATAGGGATTTCCTTAACTCAGTTTGCAATGAAATTATCCATCTTCATGACTTGAAACTTTATGTCTACCGTGGTAATTTTGATGATTTTGAAAGTGGTTATGAGCAGCGACGGAAAGAAATGAACAAGAAGTTTGAGATTTATGATAAACAGGTGAAAGCTGCTAAAAGATCAGGAAACCGTGCTCAGCAGGAAAAGGTCAAAGACCGTGCAAAATTTGCTGCTGCCAAGGAAGCATCCAAGAACAAGTCAAGAGGCAAGGTTGATGAAGATGAACCTGTGGCAGAGGCTCCTAAGAAGTGGAAAGATTATAGTGTGGAGTTCCACTTCCCTGAACCTACAGAGCTCACACCACCACTTTTGCAGCTGATTGAAGTAAGCTTCAGTTATCCCAACAGGGACGATTTCAGGCTTTCAAATGTTGATGTGGGCATTGATATGGGAACTCGAGTTGCCATTGTTGGGCCCAATGGAGCTGGCAAATCTACTATACTTAATCTTCTTGCTGGTGATTTAGTTCCTACTGAGGGCGAAGTAAGAAGAAGTCAGAAGTTGCGTATTGGAAGGTACTCACAGCACTTCGTGGACTTGTTGACAATGGATGAAACACCTGTTCAGTATCTTCTTCGACTTCATCCAGATCAAGAGGGACTTAGCAAGCAGGAGGCTGTACGTGCCAAACTTGGAAAATTTGGACTGCCAAGCCATAATCATCTCACTCCTATTGCTAAGCTATCAGGGGGGCAGAAAGCACGAGTTGTGTTCACATCAATTTCCATGTCAAAGCCACACATATTGATGTTGGATGAGCCAACAAATCATTTAGATATGCAGAGTATTGATGCATTGGCTGATGCACTAGATGAGTTCACTGGTGGAGTTGTACTAGTCAGTCATGATTCTAGGCTTATATCTCGTGTTTGTGACGATGAAGAAAGGAGTGAGATTTGGGTAGTAGAGAATGGAACTGTGAGGAATTTCCCGGGCACATTTGAGGAGTACAAGGAAGAGCTACAAAGGGAAATTAAAGCAGAGGTTGATGATTGATGCGGCTTCGTAGCCAAGTTATTGTTTTCTTGTATTCTCATATAATTGCATCAAGACAGGTAGTATCTTATCTTTTTTGGCGTCTCCATTTGTGATATTAAGGTTGAGTGTATTCTAGTGTAGAGCGGGTATGTCTGAAATACAGAGAATAACTTATCTATATTACAGCCACTTGATTTCTGTTATGCAAGTGGGAAAGTGTTTCTTCCAATCAATGAACTTTCATTTCTTTACATGCTGCTGCCTCTTTTATTGATTTTTGTTTCTTCCTGTTTGTGCTGGGTGGGGAATGATGTATCTACCCTGTGATATATAAATATATATATATATAGTAGACGGTGGTTTGATCGTATTTCTTGGGCATTCATTGTGAGAGCAAAAGGGCAGCTACAATCAAGACAGCTTTAACGGGACTTTTTATCAACAATTGAATATGAGCATTTTTGTTTTTAAGGTTTTCCAATCTCTGTTCCTGCTAGCATACATGTGAAGCATCATTGAGTTTTTTTTTATTTTTTATTTTTTCTTCTTCTTCTTCTTCTTTCCCTTAGCAAGCATTAAACCTTAACTTTATTCCTTTTTGCTGCACCTTTTATTGGCTTTTCACCTTAGCATATGATACACCTGCAATGTCTCATCTCACACGAGCCTTTTTGTCTTTGAAGGAAGTAAAGATCTAACAGGGTGGAAATGCCATATACATGTCATGATATACAGTAAACCAACTGCTTTTTCTACTTTATTGCATTTGGTATGGACAAAGCATTTTTCATTGCCCATCATTTTTGTTTTTGTTTTTGTTTTATTGTAATATACTCCAGGTTTCACCTCATTCTGCCATAGCATATGTAGTATCGCAAATGGAGATTTCTTGATGCTAATATCTATCAAAATAAAACTATAATGTATCAACAATGCTAATCCTCTTTGCATGATGGTCTCTCATTTGAAGTTACTATTATTGTTATAATTCTAGTATACATTGTTGAAGTTGGTTCTCATCTCTTGGCTTATACATGGTACTTCCCTCTGAGAACTCCCAAACCGTTTCCGAGAAGCAGCAAAAGCTTCAATTCTACTTGATTATGCTACTTCCCTTGAGAACAAATATTTAGCAGAGAGTTTGTGATGCTTAACTAATGCTCGAGGAACATTTCCGAAAGAATGAAAAGCTCTTGTGCTCGTAATCCAGGGATTTGAACTTGTCTTTCCCCATGTTTTGAGTTAGATTATGCCTGTAAAATTGAAAGCAGGAAAGATCTTATACGGAGCAATCTCTTTGTGAACTTGGATAACTTACTTTCATTCTTATTCTTCAATACATATATATCCATTACACTTCGAAGATCAATGAATATGCATCTAATTTGCATAACTTTGATAAGAAATGACTTGACTCAATAACTATCTTCTTTTTTTTTTTTTTTTGTCTGATAATTAAGAAAATTGAATCAACCTTCTTGCATGTGAAAAGAATTACAAGAAAAAAAAGACCTATTTTGCCAAGGCAGCTAAGAATTTTTTTTTTCCATCAAACCCTGTTTCATATGATCTAATCAAAGTGTGTTTACCTATAAACCAAGCCTTCTTGCACCCATTTTCTTTCTTTAGTTTAAGCTGCTTCGTTTCATTGGCGACTTAACATAACAAGATTGTCTTTCAAAATTTCTCAACATAAACTTTCATTAAATTTTCTCAATATAAATGCAATACTTCAACTTGAGACCTTTTTTAAGTCTCACTCCCTTAAAGAACGTAAGCAATACTAACAAAGCTGCTCTATGATTAACTATATTTTTCATATTGTTTTGTTAAAAAACATAACAGTAGTCAAATTAATTATAATCGACATATTTAAATTACATTTGAGTTGATTTTCTGATAAACTTTACTTACTGTTTAAGTCTTTAAAATAATCAAGAAAACCGTAGACAAAGCTCCATTTAGATTATTTTTCATATCAGGTCAAACCGTACATACTATAATCCATGCAAACTGTAATAGATGGAATTTTCTAATGCTAGCATCTTAAGAAAAAGAAAAAAAAAACATATAAATGTATCAACAACAACAATTCTCCGTGTCAGTTTCTGGCCAGTATTAAGTACAGTTTGATACTAAATAGTTGTTAATATGAAAATGAATATTCTACTGAACTATGATCTTATGTAGTTCTTGAAGTTGTCAGGTACCAGGCTCATTAAGCGCTTAAGTACCTTCCAATCTGGTAGTAGCGGAAGTTTATTAAGAGTAGTTGTAGTCTTTAGATCATTAAAGGAAGAAAAAAGGAAGAAGAAGAACCAAATAGGGGCAAGAGAGAGTTGTATTGATAATTTGATAAATCTCAGCGAATACAATTCTCGACTTCTTTCTCCATTTATGGATCAATCATTATCTAGAATCCGACAGCTAATAATCAACAGAAAGACAAATTAAAATAATAATTTTACAAAAGGACAAAATAGCAACAATAACAGCCAGCTGCAAAAATAACAAACAATTCTTCTAGAATATTTTTAAAATATCTAGCAGCAGCTTTATTCATTCTTTCGATCGATTACATCATCATTCATTACCTTATCATCTGCTGACAAGCATGCTAATTTGGCTTTCATAAGCTGACAGTGATCCTGGTGCTTGACAATTTCCTCCTCTGTAAGAACTTCCTTGTCCTCAAGGAATAAATCTGGAAATTGAGCCTTAAGAAAGTTGAGATCTTCCCAAGGAGCTTCCTCCGGATTCATGTTTAGCCAGTGTACTAAAACTTACCGCACTTTCTTATTCTCTCACAACTTCTCTTTGCTACAATATAGCCATAGGATAAACTTTGAATTCACCATTTTTTATGGACAGCAGGCAGGTCAGTAGTAGCAGTCATATGAGAGCCAATATATTGCTTAAGAAGTGAGACATGAAAGGCTGGATGGATTTGAGCATTCTGAGGCAATTCCAAAAAACTTTAAACGGCCCAAAATACTTTGCTGAGAGTTTAATGTTTCTCCTCATTGCAACTGAACTTTGCCTGTAAGGTTGTTCAAATATACAAGGTCTCCTACTTCAAAGCTTCGTTTACTTCTACGAGAATCTATAAACTGTTTTTGTCAATTCTGAGCTATAACCAGATTATCTCTGAGTTCTTGAGTCATCTGCTTCCTCTGTTCCAAGAACTCCTCTACTGTAGCTATAGTAGTTCCATTAGCAGGAAGTGAAGTGACTATAGGAGAAGTGATGTTGTACGAGGCTTGAATGGAGTAGTTTTCAAGCTTGTATGATAATTTGTATTATACCACAACTCAATTAAAGATAGCCATTTACACCAATTCCTTGGCTTTTGAAAACACGTGCTTCTCAAATAATTTTCTAAGCATTGATTCACCCTCTCGATTTGACCATCTGATTGAGGATGATAAGCTGATCTTAGATTCAGCTTGACCCCAACTAATCCAAATAGCTCTTGCCAAAAGTGAGTGGTGAATATTTTATCCCTATTTGATACAATTTTGTTAGGAAGCCTATGTAATTTGTATATGTGATTCAGCAACAATTGAGCCACTTTAAGAGCTGTATAAGGATGAGATAAAGTAATAAAGTGGGCATATTTGGTTAGTCTATCCACCACCACAAGTATAATGTCCTTTCCTTCTGATTTAGGTAGTTGCTCAATGAAATCCATGGAAATGGATTCCCACGCTTGTTTTGGGCACTGACAAGGGCTGCAACAATCCTGGGTAAGCAACATTTTCTACCTTACATCTTTGACAAAATTCACACTTCTGAACCCAACTATAAACATCTTCTTTCATTCCAACCCAGAAGAAATAAGTCTTGAGCCTGCTATAAGAAGCTTTTATGCCAGAGTGCCCGCCAAAAGATGAATCATGGATTGCTTCCAAAATTCTGTTTCTCAATCCTTGAGCATTACCAATACAAATCCTCACTTTAAACCTTAAAACTCCTTGTGAATAGGAGTAGTAAGGCTTAGCTTCAGCATTAGCTACTAGGGCTTGAATGATTTCTTGAACTTCCTCATCATTCTTATAACTTTCACTCACTTCTTTAAGCCATTTAGGAACTACAACAGTAGCAATTCCAAAACTCTTAGCTTGATATCCTTGATTCCATCCTCTCCTAGAGAGTGCATCTGCCACTCTATTTTCCACACCTTTCCTATACAAAATGTTGTAATCCGACCTAAGTAGCTTTGACATACCTTTTGCTTGTATATGAGTGTGAATTTTCTATTGCAACAAATATTTTATACTCTCATGATCAGTCTTCATAATGAAGTGATTATTCTCCAAGTAATGCCTCCACTTAGAAACTGCAAGGAGGATAGCCATCAATTCTTTCTCATATACTGAGGCATCTTGATTTCTAACACTCAAAGCTTTGCTGATAAAGGCAATTGGTCTATGATTTTGCATTAACAAAGTACCAACACCATTACTACTAGCATCAGTCTTAAGCATAAAATATTTTGAAAAGTCAAGCAATGCTATCATTGGGGCATCGCACATTGCATCTTTAAAAGTATTGAAGGCTTTTTTGTAGCTTGTCACCACTTGAATGAGTCTTTCTTAAGAAGTTTGGTTAATGATCTAGCAATGACTCCATGCCCCTTAATGAACTTTCTATAGTATCATGTAAGACCTAAGAATCCTCTCAAGGCTTTCAAATCAACTGGCACAGGCCAATTCATCATTGCTTCAACTTTTGACTTATCAGTAGTTACACAATTTGCACTGATAATATGCCCTAGATAATCAATCTCCTGTTGAACAAAAGAACACTTAGAAAGTTTTACATAGAGCTGGTGTTTGCAGCAGAATTTGAAATGTTATTTCCAGCTGTTCAACATGAGTTTCCAAGTCTGGACTGGAGATTAATATGTCATCAAAAAATTCCAGTATAAACTTCCGTAACTAAGGCTAAAAATTGGAATTCATAAATGACTGGAAGGTAGCTGGGGCATTAGTAAGCCCAAATGGAATTACTAGGATCTCACAGTCTCCTAAATAAGTCATGGATGTAGTTTTGTATATATCTCCCGAATTCATTCTAATTTAGTGATATCCTGCCTTCAAGTCCAGCTTAGTGAAGTAAACTGCTCATTTAACTCATCAAGTAAGTCATCAATGATTGGTATGGGGTATTTGTATTTTCTTAAAATTGAATTGAGTTGCCGATAATCCACACAAAACCTCCATGTGCCATCCTTCTTTTTAACTAATAAAACTAGTGATGCAAATGGGCTGCAACTAGGTTGGATAATGGGATTGCTCAGCATTTCCTTAATTTGCCTCTCAATCTCATCTTTCTGATAGTAAGGGTATCTGTAGGGTCTAATACTGAAGGGTTGAGTGTCTTCTTTTAGTGGTATACCATGGTCATAGGTTTTAGTTGGTGGAAGTGTATGAGGATCCTGAAAATTTTGTGTGTATTTTTCAATTAAAGTGGCTATAGTTGCGGGTATTAGCTTTGGTGTTTGTTTAAGGGTCAAGTTAGGGTGTTTAGTAGGGTCAAGAACATGGCTACAAGTTATTGAAAATAATTGCGCCTGAGCTTGTTCACCAGTTTTCTTCAAGTAATGCTATAATTTCTTGTAAGTCATGGATGGCAAGGTGGCAGTTTCCCTCTCCCTACTAGCTACACTTGTTTCCCTTGTTAAATGACAATTACATTTTGCAGAAAATTAAATACCATGGGACTATATGCCTTCATCCAACCAACACCTAGGACCATGTCATGTCTACCTAATTTCAATAGGTGTAATACATATATAGCCCCTTGTACTTGTCACTTTTTATCAGTTTGACACCTTAATTTATAGTTTTGCCATTTTGACACTTGAACTTGGCTAAAATGCACTAATTTGCACTAATATGATGACATAATGCATTTACTACTTGTCACTTTTTGTCAGTTTGACATTTCTACTTTGATGTATAAATTATTTACGTATCTTAGAGTTAAATTTTAATAAGTTTTAAATAAATAATTAATTAATTAATGATGTGTTTAGGTATAATTGTGCCATTATTATAGTTTGGGGATTTATTTGAGCTTTTAATTTATTAATGTGCTTTTGGTTAATTTTACCTTATTTTGCATTTTTTTATTTTATAGTGGGCCCGCATGGTTTACTTCAAGTGGGCTAAGAAGCTCAATTTGCCCAATTTGCCGAGGAGAGTTAGCCAAGCCAAAATTTAAGCCATGAAAGCCTCAAAGATTGAAGACATTGCACGGCATCAAGTCGTGATCTTAAGCCGTGTGAGATGTTTGTTTCTGATTTCCGCATGTTACAAGGAATCATAACAAATTAAGGATTCCTTGGCTACCTAAGTACTATAAAAGGAAAACAACATATCTAGGAGGAGAGAAAAAAAAGACGTAGAAGGACGGATCGAAACAAAGACTCAGAGAGGCAGAGATTATTTAGAGGCTTGGAGATTAATTCTACAACTTTCAGTGTTAATCTGTCCTATTTTGTTTTCTATTATTTTTCATGGATATTGTCCTAGCCACGAGTGGCTAGTTTACTTTTAGGGTTTGGGAATAGGAGTAGTTATTCCATGACGTGAATGAACACATGATTTTATTATTTTAATTTGATTTTCAGTTAATCCTTTGAGTTGAATTAATGTATGTTTTCATTCTTGGCCGGCTTGTTTGCATATTTATGGGTGAATTAACCAATGAGAGTTAGGGGAATTCATTAGCTTAAGACTCATAGGACTTAGATCACTCGACCATGAGAGTAGGCGAGCTCTTCGGGGAACCATGACTGTAGACAGAGTTTACGG
>CATIWK010360420.1:0-18272 GCA_949634005.1 Mallotus japonicus
GTTCATGGTTAAATCCCTTGATTTCAAGTATAATTATTTCTGTAATTTGTATGATTTGAGTAGGGAATATTTATGTTTATGGATGATTTTAAGAGTATTTAATTTGTGGGAATTGATTTGGATATGAAAAATAAAGATTTAAGATGTTGGTTTAGTGCAGAATTCTGTTTTTGTGCTATGCAGGGGTAGTTCGGTTTTCAATGATTTCAGACCTTCAACTCTGTTATTTTGACCCCATTTTTTTATGGAAACACTTTTATATGTTTTTTATGATGTGTTAAAATTTCATGATGAAATATGATCATTTGGTTGGGCAAATAAATTTATTTCTAAGACTGCTGTAGTAGAAAATTCTGCAGGGGCTGGTTCTGAAATTTAAGTGTTTGAGGCTCTTAAACTTGGTATTTTGAGCTGATTTTTGGTGTGCGTATGCTTCAATATGTTGACCATATTCATGTAAAATTTCATGTCAAAATTCAATCCTTAGGTCAGTAAATTAAATTAAGAAAATAAGCTGCTGCATTAAACAAAAATTCTGTAAATTGTGTGATTTGCTTGCATTGCATAACTTGCATTATTAAGCATGGCATAAGCACTTCATAATCATTCTTGTATTTAGGTTTTGTTATAGTTTTGAGGTTATAATTTTTGGTATTAGGAGAAGGTGGAATAAAGGGAAATACTACGGAGAGATCGAACCGAGGAGGCTCGGGTGTTTAGTATTTAAAATATATAAGGTGAGTGGATCATTAATTAACAATGTTATGGTTACAACTCTTTATTAAAAATATATATATATATATGAATATATGATTTTCCTAAATTTTGGTTTATTATTAAACATGATATGATTTCTATGAACGAGTATTGATTTTTTCTTGTGAAAGATTTTATGAATGCTATTTTGCTACTAAATATAGGGAACATGTATTGTATTTTGATAAAGATTGATAAATAGAAAGTGTATATATATGTATTTCTTAATGATAAATTGTACACACTCATGTTATGGTTGATATATGAGATACTAAAAATATTGTTGATGAATTAACTGTCTTTGGGGCGCTTGATTACACTGATGCCTTTGGGGCGTGTAATCGGGTGGTTTACCCTTTGGGGGTATATCTACACACATGTATGACATAAACATTTAGGGGGAGTAACATATTGGATGGGTTACCACCTAAATGTATTTAATCACTTAGGGGAAGTAACATATTGGATGGGTTACCACCTAAATGTGTTTAATGCTCTTAGGGGACTAATATATTGGATGGGTTAACAGTAAAGAGCTTAAAAATATTAATTATGACTAGAGTGTGTACTAAATCTTTTTATTTTGATGATGAATATTTATATAATTATAATGTTCCTTGAGAAGTATGCTATTTTTTATTTATGATTTGATCAAGTTTTGTGTTGAAAAGGAAATGTGTTAAGTTATTTAAATTTGGTATAAATTATATGTATATATTATTGTATTTGAGGAATACGTGTTCCCCGTTGTTAATTCTTAATCTACTCACTGAGTATTTATACTCATCCCTCAATATTAATTTTTTTTTTAGAATATCTACTCCAGGAGTGAGTTTTAGCTTGGTTGACCGTTCTTTTGCACTCTTCCGCCTTAGAGCCAAGGTCGAGCCAACATTTTAGCTTTTGGTGTTGTTTTTAATTTCTAGAATAGCCTAGTGTGTATAGTTTTGTGATATGGGCATAACCATATGTATATTTATATTTTGGTTGTAAACAAATAATTATGTTACTAGTTAATGCTTGTGTAATTATTACATTAAGCTTTTTGATAGTATACTGAAAGTTGGTTACTTATTAGTATATTTATTTTTTGAATATTGAGAATTTTAAAGTGTTAGTTCCATTAGGAGTGGGGTGTTACAGAACTTCAAGCACTTGAGGAAAACCATACTTGGGACATTGTTTCATGTCCTCCAAATGTTAAGCCCATTGGTAGTAAGTGGGTCTATACTGTGAAACTCAAGTCTGATGGCTCTTTAGATAGATACAAAGCTCGATTGGTTGCTTTTGGCAACAAACAAGAATATGGCCTCAACTATGAAGAAACATTCGCACCTGTTGCTAAGATGGCCATTGTGAGAACCATTCTTGCTATTGTATCCTTTAATCTTGGCCTGTACATCAGATGGATGTAAAAAATGCCTTCTTGAATGGGGATCTTAAGGAAAGAGATTTACATGAAACTTCCACCTGGTATGTCAATGACGGCTTCTCATGAAGTTTGCAAGTTAAGTATCTCTTTGTATGGGTTGAAGCATGCACTTAGAGCATGGTTTGAGAAGTTTTGCAGCACTCTTCTCACCTTCTCTTTCACATAAAGTCAATAAAATTCATCACTATTCTTTTACACGACAACCACTGGTATGGTCTTTCTCTTAGTCTATGTTGATGATATTATCATCACTGGTAATGACAATGGGCTGATCACTAAGCTTCAAACTATGTTGCATAGTACATTTAAAATGAAAGATCTTGGGCATCTCACATATTTTTTGGGGCTGGAAGTTCACTCTTGAGATCATGGTTTGTTTTTAAAATATATCCAAGATCTCATTAAACTAGCTGGTTTAAAGGATGCTACTGCTGTTGATACACCAATGGAGGTGAATGTGAAATACCGAAAAGATGAAGGCAAGGTATTGCCTGAGCCTTTTTTATATAGGCAACTTGTTGGTAGTCTTATCTACCTATCAATTACAAGGCCCGACATCTCATATGTTGTCCATATAGTTAGCAAATTTATGCAATCACCTCGACATTTTCATCTTGCTGCAGTTCGTCGCATTATTCGATACTTAATTGGGTCACCTACTCGTGGATTGTTTTTTCCTACAAAATCTGATCTTCATTTGACTGCATATAGTGATGCAAATTGGGCTGGCTGCCCGGATACTAGAAAGTCTACAACAGGCTGGTGCATTTTTCTTGGAGATGCCTTGATTTCTTGGAAGTGTAAGAAGTAGGACTGTGTCTCTAAATCTTCTACAGAGGCTGAGTATAGAGCCATGTCTGCCATGTGTTTAGAAATTGTGTGGTTACATGGCCTTCTTTCTGAACTTAGATTTCCTCCAACTGATCCTACTCCACTTTATGGTGATAATACTAGTGCTATTCAAATAGCTTTGAATCCAGTATATCATGAACGCACGAAGCACATAGAGGTGGACTATCATTACATTAGGGAGGCCTTTACTCGAGGTGTTATCACTCTTCCTCATCTTACTACTGATCTTCAAATAGCTGATGTCTTTACAAAGGCTTTGAAACGTCAACGACACAAGTTTCTCAGTAGCAAATTGATGCTGATAGACTTACCCACATCAATTTGAGGGGGATGTCAATATATTTGTTACAGGCTGTATGCTCAGTCTGTATCTTTGACAATCAAACTTTGTTACCAGCTGTAGGTTACAGGCTGTATGCTCAGTCTCTATATCTCTGACAATCAGAGTATGCTCAGGCTGTATACCTCTGGCAATCAAACTGTATAGCTTTAAAATATAACTCTGACAATCCGACCATGCTCAGTCTGTATACCTCTAGCAATCAGACTGTATAGGTTTGACATATAGCCACAATAATTAATATAGTATCTCAACCATACTAATTAATGTAGTAGTTAGTAGAACTTGTGTATATATATGTACATACACTTGAAGATGAAGAATATAAAACATTTCAGAAATACTTTTTTTTTATTTATTTTTGTTAGCATTGGCCTGATTTAATTCTCATGTACTATTTTCTTGTAGTTCCATGAATTTTTACCTTCTTTTACTTGTGTTTGTCATGCAGCTTTTGCATCAGGGTAGCAACGAGATGGCTACAATGTGTTTCAAAAGAGCAGGAGATGAATATGGAGAAAAATGGGCCAAGGCTACTGGGCTTAAAGCAGCTGCTGACATAATGCATGCTTCAAATCCTGAAACTGCCTCTATTGCTAGTAGGCAAGCTGCTAAAATCTTTGAATCCATTGGAAAAGCTGAGCATGCTGCATAATGCTTTTACATGTTAAAAGATTATAAAAGAGCAGGAATAATGTATTTTTCTCTTCATTGGTTATTTATTCATTTCGGGGAATGAGTCCAAAGTTTCATTGGTGAAGTTATAGGACTTAAGTTATGCTTACTTTCCATAGGGCTTTTCGTTCTCTTGACGTCCTATATATGACTTGCTCTTAGGCCTAGAATGGTTCCATAACGAGCATGATCTTATCATGAAGCTGCAGCTAATATTGAACTTACACGATTTTAAACCTCTAACGCTTTGGGAATCTTCACACCTTTTGACTGGGAGTTTTTGCCTTTTCAGGCAGAATTTATTTGTAATGTGGGGAATCTGCTATGGAGAGGGCTGGAGAATGTTTCTACCTTGCCGGATGTTACGAAAATGCAGCAGAAGTATATGCTAAAGGCAACTAATTTGCTAAGTTCTTGTCGGCCTCCACCAAAGGAAAACTCTTGGGTATGGGCTTAAAATATATTCAGTACAAGAAACATGTGGAAGCAGATTATACGATTGAGAAAAGCAGAGAAATTGATAGAATTGAGCAAGAATTTTTGGAAAGATGAATAAGGTGAATGATAATAGAGCTATGATGAAATATGTCAGAGCTTTTAATTCCATAGATTATATTCGCACTTTCTTGAAAAGTATCACTTGCCTTAATGAGCTTCTGTCATTTGAAGAAAAATCAGGTAACTTCTAGGAGGCAGCCAGTATCGCAAGGTAGAAGGGTGACATATTACTTGGAGCTGATCTACTTGGAAAGGCTAAACAATTCAAGGATGCGTCATTGCTTATTCTTTGGTATGTATGTGCTAGCTCTCTTTGGTCATCTGGGAACCAAGGATGGCCATTAAAGGAGTTTTTGGGGAAGAAGGAGAGGTCTCTAGCATGTTCTAGAGCCTTCCCGCATGGTCTTGGTGCTCCTCCTTTGGCATGGGCAATTTCCTCTTGCGTCTAGCAACTCTCACAACATTCTAGCGCATTCTAGAGGCATCCCATATTTTTTTAGGCACCATGGTTGGCCTTGGCAATAAGCAGCCCTTCTTGGCTTGCCTTAGGCCGAATTTCCTCCTTTGTGCATACAGCACATGCCATAGGGGTGGCCTAGGATTTACGGGCCGTGACACCCTCCCCCACTTGAACTCGCAATGTCCTCGTTGCGCTTTTAACTTGGCACTTCAGTGCCTTTGTGTTGCTGGTGTGCATGGGAGGTTTCTCACACGTCTTTGTAATATGTTCCCTTTGTTAGCGTAACCTTTGATGCCTTAGCTCTTTGTGCCTCTAAGAGTCGAATGTCGAAGAGCCCATTTTTCTCGCTTGGCTTAACTTCGACGGGCACCTGAATTACCCCATCCTTTCGTGCAAAGTATAGGGCGTTGGCGTATGGGACTAAAATGGCTTTTTAAGCTTGAAGAAAGCCGATTCCCAAGTAGAGTTGCTTCTTGTCGATCGAAGCAATAAGGATGTCAGTCTTGCCTTCCCATTCGTAGATACGAATCTTCACTTTGTAGGCTTTACCTAAGATGGCGAACTTGGAACTTGCACACTCGGCATAAGCATTGGTCTTGGTGTATAGCAAGCCGATCTCATTGGCCAACTCTTTTGCCATATACACTCCATCAGCGCCTGTATCCAACATGGCCGTTAGTGTCGTTCCTTTGATGGTGGCCTTCACCAACATTCGCCTTCCTTGTGTCTTTGCTCCCACAAGTTGCGTGTTGGGGAGGAAGTTCATTGCAGCAAGATTTCCACCTTCTTGTGTTGGTGGAGTGTCCGAATATTGCAAGGAACCTAGGTTGGCTTCTTGAGGCTCCTCTTGGGACTTTGCTTTGCAAAATTCTGCTGCAATCGCATTGATGACATGCCTTTTTGGACAGTCTCGCGTCCAATGTTGCCCATCACATATGAAACAAGGTGAAGGTGGCTTGGTAGCATCACTCTTCGAGGGACCTTTGCCTTGTTTGGAACTTCCACCGTGGAATTTTTGGTGGTCGTTCCCCTTGTGCTTAAAGTCTTTGTGTCCGTGCCGAGAGCGCCCTTCATCATCATCCGAAGAAGCCTCCACATCTCTCCCACTTTTGCTAGCGCTGGGCTATTTACCCTGGGCTTGGGCAGAATAGTCGCTAAGGGATTCCGTAGCGGCAATGGCTTCGTCAAGGGTTTTGACTCCCCTACGATCGAGCTCAATCTTCGCCCAATCCTTAAGCCCATCTTTGAAGTCAAAGAGGAGTTGTTCGTCTGACAAATTAGTGGCTTCAAGCATCAATGTTGTGAACTCCTTGACGTAGTCTACTATGCTACCAGTTTGCCTCAAATGTTGAAGCTTGCTTAACACCTCGTCGTTGGCATTGTGGGGCACGAATTGCTTGCGGAGTTCAGCCTTGAACTGTTCCCAAGTGTTGATTATGCAAAGCCCCTTCTCCCTTTCGGTGTGTTTTCGCCTCCACCATAGTTGGGCGGCTTCCCTAAGAAAGATGGTAGCATTGCTAATCTTGGCAAAGTAATCGACAACGCCCATGGCTTCGAAATATTATTCCAGGCCGAATAGGAAATTCTCCACACTTGTCGCATTGTGTGCACCACTATACATGGCTGGTTTCGGGACCTTCAAGCCATGTGAGGCTGAAGTGCTTGTTGTGGTCGAGCTTGTTGCGGCCGTGCTTGTCGAGGGTGGACTGCCTCGACGTATGGCGTCAATTTCCCTACGAAGCTCTTTTACTTCATCTTGTAGGGATTTCCGTAGATCAGCGAACTCTTGAGCTAGGGAGCATAATTCTCCCCTCATGGTTTGGCCAAATTCTTCAATCATGGCCTTCGTGGCTTTGGTGATCTCCAAATTCCCATGGATCACATTGTCCATCTGGTTGTTGAGCTCACCGATTGATGAAGTAACGATTGCCAAATCCTTCTCGAGGTTGGCCACACGAGTTTCAATTGCCTCTCTCGTTGGAGCCTTGGACTTGCCTCGCTTAGGGGGCTGTTGGCGTTGCTCTTCACGCCCACGGGTCTGTGTGGTTTTTTGCTCCTCTACGTTGACAGCAACGTCGCCTTGCTCACTTGCCATTTGTTCAACAAAATGTTGGAGGTACCTAGGATAGAACTTTGTCTATGATACCACCTGTCACGCACCTAGGCTTGGAGGTTAGCCAATGCGCGCAACACTTTGTCTACAATGGAGTTGAAGTAGAACTAAGTAAGCCTTAGAGTTGGAACGCAGCGGAAAATAGATGAGCAATAAGGGCAACAAGGTGTTAGGGACGAAAATAGAATGAATATGATGGCACTTGAATGAGCAAAGTGTGTTTTCTTATTACTTTCTCATCAACTTTACAAATGAAGGGGGTGGCCTTTATATAGACATTCCACCTCCTCAATGTGTGGCTAGCATTATTTCTTGTAGACATTTCTACAAACATCTTATGTACAAGAATATTCTAGACTAATGTAGAACATCTTTGACATGGGCAACATGGGAAGCTTCTAGACTTCCAAGCTTCCTTGCCCCTTTGAGGGAAGTTTTCGGATGGCTCTTTGGCATGGCTCCTTCCCCATTTCTCCATAGGTCTCTAGCATGTTCTAGAGCCTTCCCGCATGGTCTTGGTGCTCCTCCTTTGGCATGGGCAATTTCCCCTTGCGTCTAGCAACTCCCACAACATTCTAGCGCATTCTAGAGGCATCCCATATTTTTCTAGGCACCATGATTGGCCTTGGCAATAAGCAGCCCTTCTTGGCTTGCCTTGGGCTGAATTTCCTCCTTTGTGCATACAGCACATGCCATAGGAGCGGCCTAGGATTTGCGGGCCGTGACAAAGAGATGCCTTAAAACTCTATAAAGAAATCAGTTCTCTTTTCCTTATTCCTTTGCATATCAATTCTTATAGAACAGTAAACTTCCTAAAAGATGGAGCTCCTTGCCTGTCTGGAGAGCAACAGAAGTGTCTTTCCCATCATTATTTTTACCCATAAACTTCAAATGCCTGGATTAGAAAGCAGCCTATTTCTCCTCGTTAGACTTGACAATGTAATTGACCTTTCAAATTTTAAAATTAAGGATGCAACTTCAACTAGAGTAAAGATATATGGTCAGCCACATTAAAGCTGCAAGTGTTAGGACTTACAAAAGGAGAGGTCTAATCAATATCACAAATACTTGAGCACTTACAAAAGGAGAGGTCTAGTCAAAGAAATGCTCACCATTAAATGCGAGCGCCCGCCAACATGACCTCCTTCGAGCGGTTGTATTTGTAAATAAGCCATGTGCTGCTGTGACATGCAAGTGTGAAGGTGTCCACACTGATGATTTTGAGAACACCGAGCATAATGTTGACTTTGGTGATCATGATGATGGTTCTGGTTAATTTGATGAAACTGTGATTTGTGTGACATTGAATCTAGATGATGATCAGGCAGTACTCCCCATGATTCCGATCCAGAGTATGCTCCTGCCCACTGATTAAAGAAATAACTATGTTTTGAAGGAGGCTGCTGCTCATTTTGTGGCTACAAAAACTACAAACAGAACACAATTCTTATGACATGATTAGTAATGCCCGATTATCAAATAGAAACAAAAGATTCATCATGGAATGGTCACAAAAGACCAATTACAGAAGTTGAAAAATGATAAGCTCTATTTACTTACAGACCGAAATCCTTGGGCAGTAGCCAATGGAGGACTATCTGTAGCAGGAAGTGTCTGGAAAAAACATAATTAATCACTTCACCTTAAGTTTAATAACATTGGTTGCCATTAACAAGTATTTTGACATTCACCAAAACCAGCATAGCAGCACTCAGTTAATTAATAAACTTATTATCTTCATATGGATATTTTTATTTTTGAAGAAAGCTCCAAAAATGAGCTTAAACAATGAATAGATTCCCTTGTCAGCAGCAATTGACAGAGCACAGTTTCTTATTTCAAAAGCTAGAAGATGAGCTAAACGATTAATCCATTTCAATGACCTTTGCTTTGGGCTTCTCTTTTGTTAGAAGATGAGCACAGTTTCTTATTTCAAAGCGTGAGATTGCCTTGTACACTTGTCCACTATCACCGAAACTAGTCCTAAGGCCATCTCCAACAAGGTGCCATTTACCCATTTTGCACCCACAATTCCTCTCCAACAAGGCGTCAAAACCAGCTGCAAAATGCATATTCTCCAAAGTTGGCTGGATATATGCAGCCAACTTTTCTACTTTATGCATTTCCCTTTTTTTTTTTTTTTTCAATAATAACCATTTTTTATCATTTGTTTCAATATAGTCCAAATAACTTTGTTTAATTTAGTCCAAATTTATATTATATTTATCATATTATTATCAAATGCATAAAATTTTTATTTAATTATTTTTATTTAAATAATATTAATATTTTCACTTAAAAATAATATTAATTTTTTATTTAAATAATTTTTTACTTAAATAATATTAATATTAAATTACTTAACTAATATTAAAATTAATGTGATTTTTAATTTTCAATTTAATTAGTGCTTGTAATAGACTACTTTAATTTTAAGATGTAATTTTATGTTTTTTTAATACATTTATTTTAATGTCTTTTTTAGTTCACTTCATATATTATATTATTTAATTTTAAAAATAATAGAATGTATTTATATTATTTATTATTAAAAAATATTATTTATTTTATTCATATATTTTTTATATTAAAAAAATATTCAAATAATAACTTTATTATAAATAAATATATGGGTGTTTATTGTAAATATTGAATAAATTATGGGTGTAATATGCAAAATGTTTAAATAATATAATATTAGTATTGGATAGGAATATGTGGAGAATATTCTTTTTGGAGTTGAAAATGAAGTAAGCTGTTGGAGTAAATTGACTGTAACAGATGCATTTTGGAGCAAATTTTGCTGTATTTTGATGTTTATTGTTGGAGATGCCCTAACCACTACCTACAATGGATGCATTTCTTGATTGAAAGATTTTAATGTTATTGATACTGTGTATGGATTTTAAAGAAAGTGACAAATATTCTTGCCTATTAATACAAAGTTTTTCATTGAAATGTTATAACATTAAAGCTATGTAGCAACCACTTACAAAATATAAAGGTAAAAGCGAAAATTATAACAAAAATTAGAAATTTTTTTAAAGGACAGCCACGAAGTTTAATGAATTTATATTAATTCTTTCATCATATTAAACGATCTTCTTATTAATTCAGAATATCAGTAAAAAATTAAAATTGATGTACAATTAATTTTTTATGATAAATTTGTAGTGTATTCAACTCAAATATGCAACTTATAAAAAATGTCAAAAAAATGAAATTGTTTTAAAATTGATTGACCTTTAAAACTGTTTTAAAACAATGAATGTTTTCGACCAAAACAACCGTTGAAACAATTAAAACAATTATTACAAAATAATCTTCTGAAGCAACAAAAAATAACTGCCACGACAATAAAAAAATAACCACTGAAATAACTAATTTTTTCATCCAAAACAACCGTCGAAACAACAAAAAAAATATAAACTTTTTTTTTAACAGAGAAATTAAACTCTGTAATTTTCACATTTTTAATGACTTGTTTGAAATTGAATCCCCTGCAATCGTATTGTACCGTAGGGCATCATGATAAAGACTACTACCTCCGTCCCTAAGTCCCAACAACTTATGAATTATTATTTGGAAGCTTTAAAAAAGGACTGGCCCAATGGTATTTGTGCCCTAGGTAAAATTTTTTTTTTTTTTTTTAGATTTAAAATCATCAATATATATATATATATATATATATAAAGTGTTGAGCTATAAAATTATTAAGTTAAAAATTTGATAAATGTCTACCTTTATATTTGAATATTCACCCTAAAAATTAATATGTCAAACTATTAAAAATTCTAATTTTTTATTAAAAAAAATATTTTCCATAATTATTTAATATTATTTTTTAACTAAAACACTATTATACATATTTTAATACTATTCAAATTCTAAAAGTATTATTTATTACATATCTTTCTAGAGTAAATCACTCAAACTATTTTTTTCCAAACCATTAAAAAATTACGATAATTACTTAGTTTTATTTTTTTTAATATAAAAACAAATCTTATTATAACTATAAAAATTATGGCAACAAAAATTAAATAAAATAAAATTAGTGTGATATATTTTATTTTTAATTTATTTAATTATTATTATATTCCAATTAATTATTTAATAATTTTATTTTACAGTCCGCCATTGCGTTAAATGCTGAGTTCTAAAGTTATTAAGCCAAAAATTTGACAAGTATCCATCTTCATATTTGAGTATTCACTCTAAAAGCTAATGTGTCAAATTATTAAAAATCCTAATTTTTTATTAAAAATAAAATATTTACCACATTTATTTAGTATTATTGTTTAACTAAAACACTATCATACGTATTTCAGTACTACTCAAATTTCAAATTTTATAAGTATTTATTTATTACGTATCACTCAAAATATTTTTTTCAAACCATTAAAATATTACAGTAATTACTTAGTATTATTTTTTTAAAACTAAAACACTATTTTACATACTTCAATAATGATCTAATAATTCTAAAAATTAGTCTTATTATAACTAAAAAAAATTATGGCAACAAAAATTAATGAAAATAAATTTAGTGTAATATATTTTATTTTTAATTTATTTAGTTATTATTCTATTCCAACTATTTATTTAATGATTTTATTTTACAGTTCGCACATTCCGTGGATTCATGTATAGTTAACTATTATTTTTTAATATTAACTATTTTATGTTATTAAAATTAAATAAATTAAAAAAAATTGATATTAACACTAATATTGGGTCCTAACTTAAAAGGGAAATATTTTAACTAAAACATTATATGTATATTTAATTTATTATATTGAAAGTATGGGACAATCAGTTAAATTTTGGTGAGAAAGAGTGAATATATAAATTTTAAAGGATTATAATAAAATTTAGGGGAAAGTACGGAAAACCACCCTGTGGTTTTACGGTTTTAGGTTTTTAAGTATGTGGTTTTTTTTGTCACACTTTTAAGTACGTGTTTTACGTCGTTACACGCTTTTCAGTATATCCCTCTAACACCGTTAAATTGATCCTATGTGGCGCTGACGTGGACATCGTTGACTAAAAGCAGAAGACACATCATCCATTAAGTGAGCCCCACAAAGACAACTCATAAAAAAAATCAAAAACCAAAACATAAAAATAAACTTAATATTTCACCGCCACCTCCACCGTTTCCGACCTCCACCGTCGGCACCATCATCAATCACCACCTGCATTCAACTCCGACTTCATATTTGCAGCTTTAGAACCATCCTACATTCAATTATTTGAATCCAAGCCTCTTCTACCGCCTTCAAAGCAAAGGCATAGCCAGCAAAACTGATATCTGTAATTACTAGTACAAGTCATATGCATACATCCTTCATTTTTTTCGATCGGAGTCTCGCATCTTGGACATGGCTTCGTGTTAGTAGGTACACATGTTATTGGATTTGCTTATGAAACACATTGGTCAGGAAGACTACAAGAGGCATTTCCGAGAATTCATAATGTTAGAATTCCGGAAGAACGAGAATCTGTCTGATCATTCATGCGCTCAGCAAAATTCCCAAGAACAATTGCAAACAACATCAAAATTCCGATTAGAAGAATTCCAGTTGAAGTAAGTTCAGGATGCATGAACCCAACATCCAGAACCTTATATGCATGACCAGTTGTTGCTGATGAAAATGACTAGCACTAATGCCTTTATTACATAGCCGAAAGGAACTCACATATGTAGACATTATTACTTTAAATTTCCGGAGTTCCTGAAGCGGAGGACAAGCAGCGCTTTAGTTCAAGTGAGCAAAAAAGCAAAACCAGTGTATCGCTTGATCTCTTATCATTTTCACTACTAAACCAAGATAGTGTGTTTATGATAATATGATGTCTCTTAACATATCACAGCTAATTCAAACCTCAAATTTTAATACAAACTTTGAAGTTCCAATGTAAATTTTTAATAATTAGAATGTTAAAACTTAAATGAGTCATTGTAACCTCAAAGAAACCACAGTCATTAACATATAATGAATATTATAGTGCAAAATATGTTGTTGTTACTTGAGGAAGTCTATGCATGCAGATCAATGCTGTAGGAACAGTTGATGAGATCATAACATCCTCTTAATAACCTTTATGTATCTTACTCTGTTGTACTATGTTTTGCTAGCTGTATAACAGAGCAGCTCCTGTACCTCTATTCCTTGCATTAAAGAAGAGCTCGTTGGCTTGAAGATCTGCGCAAGCGATGTGATAGGCCAATTGATGATAGAGGAGGAACGCTTCCATGTGGTTTCGATAGTTGGCCAAGGACGACACTTGAAATGGATAAATGTCGGACACCTGAAATGGATAAATATTTCATAGGTCTCATGCATATATGGAGATGCAAACGATGAAGAAAAAAGGTCAGGCTTTAATCTTAATGGACCTCCTATGCAGCGGGTTCCATTAAAATCAGATGTAACTGTGGGAACTATCTTCCTGAAGGCAAATCAGATAAATGCTCATAACTATCTTCCTGTGGGAACTAACTGTGGATTTTGTATGATCTTTTTTATATTTGTATCGTTTCTGTTTGCTTATTTAATTTTGTTAATTGTTACTTAAGGTAGTTAATTTGGGAGGAATTCTACTTATGATCCCCATGGAAGGTAAATTATCCATATGAGTGGAGGATGAATGCACATCTTGCTGCAGCTGCCTCAACAACTACCTCTGCTGCCATTGTGGCATAGTGCGTGCATAATTTTATTACAGCTATGGATTCCTTGAAACTAAATATGGTGGCAGTGGATCAGATTTACCCTCTGCTCTCAGACCTCTCAGCAACTACACTTCATGTATTTGTGTATCAGTGGCAGAAAAAAAAAACTTGGATATGTCATGAACTTGGCATGGCAGAAAAAAAAAACTAATTCCCTTAATCTTTGTGCCGGCTTTAGCAAATTGTTTTCTGGTTGAAATGAGAAGTTGGTTTATGCAGGAAGTTGGGGTTTTATCAAAATTTATTGCCTCCTTCATGACATGGATCATCTATTTACAAAGGAAATATTTTTTTTCTGAACTATATTGACAAATTATGTTAGAATGCAAGTTTGAAACATTGAAATTGCAATCTTTGGAGACTAAAACTAAAGTTTTTTCCAAAGTTGCTGAATAATCTAACAATTTTTCACTACAGCGAAATTCAAATGCATAACCACTACGACACCACCATAAATGGCAATGCATGTCCACTTCCTAAAACTTTTATGTTATTCCCTGGCCTCTTGAAGGGTATCAGTCCCTCGCCGGACGAAGGAGCTAGCATGTGCCACGTGACTCTCAATGTCATTGAGTTGATGACCCTGAGCTTCCACAAGAGCAGCCATGTCCAACAAAACCTGGTGGAAATCAAAAACCAATTTAACCCAAATTGAACGAAGAGAAAATATCCTTCTCTGTTGTTTACCCAAATTAAGCCAAATTAAAATAGAAGAAAATGTTGATAAATTTCAACAAATTATAGATAACAACATCCCTCATAAGTATTTTAACAAACAACTTGTGTGCATTCCCTAATCGCCCAAATTTGATCAAGTTATAAAATTGTCTTGTTCCTGGTGTAAACGACATCATGTGGATTAAGTTCACAGTAGGAGTCCAAGAGCAATGCGTAGGTGGAGTATCTAACACTGGCACCTAACAAGATTTCAAAACAAGAAAAAGAAGAATTTTGCATCATGCGAGGCAAAACAGGAACTTTCAAATGAAAAATGCATGATGCTTCCCGCACTTTTCTTCGATCCAAGACTCCACACACCAATGTACTCCATGTTAACTAGCCAAGAACACATCCATCCAATACCATCTCATCAATAATGCGAGTAGCTTTATGCAGGTCTCCTTTATTACAAAAACATTTCACTAAGTGGGAAAATCTTCAATATGGCATACATCATCAATGCCAGAAACAATGAAGGATGGACTGAAAATTTATGGTGGTGCTAGAATTTGAAAGAAGAAGAAGAAGAAGAAGAATAGTTTTAGGAGATGGAATCATGGGGATTAGGTGGCAGCGAAAGGAGGCGACGGTTTTTCATTCATGTAGATTTACGTTTTGGTTTTTGATTTTTTTGAACTTTTTTTAATGAGTTGGCTTAGTGTGTGGGCCATGAATGGATGATGTGGCCCAATAAATGGATGAGGAGCTGGACCACGGTGTCCACGTCAGCGCCACGTAGGACAAAGTTAACAGTGTTAGACGGATATATTGGAAATTATGTAACGGCGACAAACACGTACTTAAAAGTGTCACAAAAAAAATCACATACTAAAAAGTCTAAAACCGTGAAACCACAGGGTGGTTTTCCGTACTTTCCCCTAAAATTTAATTGGTTAAAAGGAGGTAGTGGCCTCTTTTTGTCCCTTTCTTCCTTAGTTTTGGCTTTAATTAACACATAATAAATTTTTAAAAATCTTTTGAATCTGAAAATAAATATAAAATTATCTAGTAAATGATTTAATTGAAAAATTAGCAATAAACAACATAAAAAAAGATGAATAAATTAAAACTATAAATTTATTTATATTTTCTTTTAATACCATAAAATAAAATTTATTTTACATATTTAACAGTGATTATTTAAAAAATAAATTTTATCTTGTAAATAAAATAATTTCCAAAAAAAATACAATAGAGTAAAAAATTATTTAAAATATTTTTTTAATATATATATAGAGCCCTATATTTGGGGTCCATATTTGGGAGAGGGCCCTAGGCATAGGCCCTAGTTGCCTTGAAATTGAAAACTGCCTATCATCACTTTATATTTCAGCCAAGCAAAATGCTGGACCTTATACCGACCTAAATCTAAATTAAATCTTCATTTGTTTTTAGGGACTTTTATAAAAATATCCGTTTTTTAAGTCAGGTTTTCAGTAAAATATCCACCTTTTTATCAGATATTACGCGCGTGTCCACTTTTCCGTCACTTACGTACATTTCCTTGCTTTTTTTTTATTCCGGACAGCGCCTTATTCTTCCTCGTTGTTTTTCTTTTCTTTGTGGCTTGGGCTTGTTAGTTTCAGCTTCTTTTGCCCTTTTTTCTCTATGGCTCCTCCTAATGGTTTGTTACTCGCTCTATTTTTTGGTTATCCTTTGAGATCTTCTTCTTCTTCTTCTTCTATTTGATTTGAAATCAATTCCAAAAGCTTATTTTATTTTGATTTGAGATATGTTTCTTCTTCTTCTATAATTGCATTTTCTTGAATTTGATATGCTATTTGGGTAGACAGGTTTCTAATTCTTCTTCTAATTCTTCATATAATTCTCTTATTTGGGCAAATGAATCCGCCCAGAGATATAAAGACTGGAATCAGTGAAATCCATGCGAGAAAGTGGCCTAATTGGTCTCCTCTTTGGTACCAGACATAAGTAAGAGTTACTGCCTTTAGTGGTGGATGATGGGTCATCGTGACAATAAGCAAGCGAGGGAAAGAGAGAGATTGATGGATCTAGAGCTGTAAAGTTGGCTCTTTTCTGCAAGTATTTTCGATTGTTTGTTGTTTGTTTCTCGAGAAAGTTGGTAAACGTAAACGTATTGTGAATCCAGGAAAATTGGAATAGGTGTAGAAAAGTATTAGTAGTTATCATGTGCAAACAGTGTTAATAAATTGAGTTTCATCGCTTGTAGAACTAAACTACCCCGGTGGAAAGGATAGAGCTGTTGGAAAGTTGCTGCAGTGTCAAGTTAGAGCAAATGGGCCAAAGAAATATGAATAAAAAAATTAAATCAATTTTTTCATTTGGTTGATTTTTTTTTTTTAACAATTCATTTGGTTGATTTATTTATTTATTTTTTTGTCAAGTGTTTTTTTTGGTTGATTTATTTGAATATTTATTTTTATGCTTGATTTAATTAAAAAAAAATTGATGAAGTGGGTATGCTTGGAACTGGTTGAATTTTAGTTGGTGAAGAAATGATGAAGTGGGTATGCTTCATAAGGTGAAGAAGGCATATTCAGCTTTTGTTCACTCCTATTTTCAGCTGGAGGTTGGATTTTGTTTTGTTTTTTTTTTCTTTTTCTTATGCACAGCACATGTGTGCATGTGCTTGTAGCTGTGTTGTTTTTGGTTTTTGATTAGATTGTGATTTGGGATTTCAGGAGTTGGGAAGAATTCAGTTGATGTTTTACGTACAAAAGTTTGAATATTTCTTAATAAAAAAGATAGTTTTGCTTTTTTTTTTTCTAATCGCATGAACAAAATATTTGATATTTTCGAAGTGTTTGCAAAAATTGTTAATTTGGGGTTCAATCCAAATGCTGGGAAAAAAGTAATTGTTCTTATTTTGTTTGTTGAAATTTGTTGTCGAAAATGCAAAATATGTGGCATATTCATTAATCAGTTAACTACATTTTTGAATATTATCCGAATATTTTCTAAATATTATTTGTATATGTTGAAAGTATAAAACATGTGTCATATTATTATTCAACATTTTTGAATATTATCCAAATATTTTCTGAATCTTATTCGTATATGCTGAACATGTAAAATATGTGTCATATTCATTATTTAGTTAAGTACATTTTTTAATATTATTTGAATATTTTTCGAATATTATTCATATATATTGAAAGTGCAAAACAAGTGTCATATCATTATGCAACATTTATGAATATTATCCGAATATTTTTTTGAATCTTATTCGTATATATTGAACATACAAAACAAGTGTCATATTCATTATTCAACATTTTTGAATATTATCCGTATATTTTCATAATCTTATTTGTATATGTTGAAAATGCGAAACATGTGTTATTTTCATTATTCAGTTATATACATTTTTGAATATTATCCGTATATTTTTGGAATCTTATTTGTATATGTTGAAAATGCAAAACAGTATAAAAACAGTATATGATATGAATATAATAAGTATCTGCTCTCTCTCTCTCTCTCTCTCATATATACCCAAAACTAAAACTTAAACAAAAACTAAGAATAAAAATAAAAATAAGGAAAAATAAAAACAAGTTAAAAAATAAGGATAAGAGAAAATAAGTAAAAATAAACAAAAATAAATAAATAAGAGAGAAAATTAAAAAAAGAAATAAAAATAAAGAAAAACAGGTGTCATATCATTATTCAATATTGTTGAATATTATCCGAATATTTGTTAAA
>CATIWK010360436.1:0-18947 GCA_949634005.1 Mallotus japonicus
TTTTTTGAACAATTGATTTAAAGATGTACAAATATATTCTATGCATTTTTACATATAATAATAATAATAATATTATTATTATTATTATTATTATTATAGATTAATACAATTGAACATATAAATAATTAAATAACAATAAATGTAAAATTTAAACAATTTAATTAATATCTATAATAGTCATTAAACATATAAATAGCAACAAATGTAAATAGTTTTACCAAACACTTAACATTGATCAGCTAACAGCTAACAGCTATCAGCAACAACTATCAGCTAACAGCTACCAGCTATCAGTAATAGCTTAGCCAAACAGGCCCTCAGTGTCAAGTAACTGTAGCACATGTATTATGGAAATAGAAGTTTGGTAGAAATCTCCTGACAAATGTGCATGTGGTTTTACATCATTTTTCCACTGCTGTCTTTTCTCTCCATAATTTTGGTGGATTATCATATTAACATTTGGCAGTACTTTCATTTCAATTGCCGGGTAAATTATATAAATAGTCACTAAACTTTGAACTTAATTATAATTTGATTATAAAAATTTAATTTGTATCTTTTTAGTTACCAAAGTTCTATTTAGATTTCGTCTATAGTCCATATAAAATTGTTTGGTACATAAACAATCTACTATTACCATTTTAGTCCAAGATTTTAAAATAGTATACAATTAAGTCCATATATCATTCTTAAATTATAGTAATAAATTATTTAAATATATTAATACTATACAAATATTTTATTATTAATGTATAGTTTATTATATGTAAAAAATTTAAATATTATATGTAAAAATTAAAATAATGTTTCAATATTTAAATATAATAATATTATACAAATATTTTATTAATTTGTAGTTTATTATACAAAATATTATAAATGAAGATAAATATTGATATTTTCTTAGTTCTCTAATTAAATAATTTTTTTACATTATTTTAGGAAAAAGGTATTCGTTTAAAATAATTTTAGTTATTCCATTAAATTCTATATGAACATAAAAAAATATGAACTTATTTGTATGCTATTTTCAAATTTTGAACTATAATGGTGTAGACGGTGGGGTTTAGTGCGCGCTCAAGTATTGGCAACCACGGCACTGTATAGGCTCAAGGCCCACTAGGAAATACAAAATGGGCTTTGGAACCCAAATTGGAGATGGAGTCGCCATCCAGATAAAAGCCGGGACACGCTTTACAGCAACTAGATTCCACGAAGGTACTTAGAAGCTGTCTTCAGAGATCGAGTTCGGAAATTGGGTATGGGCTTTGGAATGCCCACTCAACCTTGCGGTTGGCCTCCGTTTGTGTTTTATACTTTATTAGCTTTGATTATTAAATTATTTCCTTATTACTGTTGGTTGCACGCACTTTCAATTTTACAATATTACCAGCTTTACACATTAATCTTATTTATTTGCTTATTACCTTGGCAATTAGACAAATAATGAAATAAATATTACAACCATTCATTTAAGACAAATGGGATAGGGATTAGGGATTACAATTCTTTATACAATTATTACAATAATTGCTCAAATAAAACCTCTCAAGAACTCATTAATACACTAATTACATAGTGATTAAGAAATCACCAAAAGCCTACAACAAATACGGTTAGTTTCAGACTTGAAGTAAACAATTTATTTACAAAATAATTAAAATTATATTTGCATGAAATTAGTCATGAATATTCATATAAGCATGGATCAATCAATATAGCAAGTTTAGTATTATAACAATTACACACAATATTGAAAACAACATGCAACATATACGGATAATATATAGAAAATATACTGAAAGTATATTGAAACAAATTAGAATCGTGCTGATTCTGGCTAGGAGGCGATCGCCTCTATGAAGATAGAGGCGTCGCCTCCTCAATAGGGCATTGCAACTCAAAATTACATACTTTCTTAGGCACTAAGGAATTCAAATATTCATGCAAATCAACACAAACTAAAAGCTAATATTTAATAATTCAAGCAATCATGCTTCAACATAACATTAAATAAACAAAAGATACTAAAAATAAACCAAGATTCAAAGCAATTGATGCATTTATATGAAATAAAGACTTTAAAACTAAAAGTGAGGATTCTCACTGAATGAAGAACGTTTGAAGCTCCTAACTAAGCCCTCAGAGCTTGTTTGATGGTTTGAATGCAAGAAGACTCCTTCTCCTTCAAAGAATTAGACTCCTAAGCTTGAAGATCAACTTCTCTTCCTTTTTTACCTTAGTTTTCCTCTTGTGTTCTTCTCTTATTCTTTCAGAATGTTTCCTTTTTTTTTTTTTCCTCTTGTCTCTTTTCTCTAAAAATGGCCCAATCCCCCCTAAAAATATCAGGCTCAACCTCTCTGAAATCCCTTTCCTCTTTCTCTCTCCTATTCCCTAAAATCAAGGCTCAATCTCCACCTTTCATTTTTCATCATTGCTTTCCCTCTTTTTTTTTTCTCATTTTGTGCCTTAAAAATCTTTTATTCAGCAAGAAAATGCAGAATAAAGAAGGCATAGGTCGATTTTTTGTGTTAAATGCAGTAATAAATGACATTTATTGCTGTAGGGGATAGGTGTAAAGAGGCGATGCCTCTTCGAAGAGCCGATCGCCTCTTCATCAGGCTTGTTGGGCCTATGGGCCTAAAAGGCCTGATTTGGGCTTAAAGGATTAATGGGCTTAGGCTTAGTTTGAGAGAAACGGGCTAGGTTCAAGGATTTTGGGCTAAATATTTGGGTCTGGCCCTAGGGTTTCAAGCTAGGTTTAAGCTCTCAGATTCATTCTAAGAAGATGTCTGATCTTTCTTGCATTCGGAATTCGGACTATCTCATCACTGGGCTTTCGTTGTAGGCCCAAACCGAGGGTGTCCATAGTTTGCCCCCTTGGTTTTTCAAAAAGCGGATTTTGAAATCAATTTTTTGAAAAAGCAACATGCATTATGAAAATGAAAACGATATACCTGACCTGCAAGCTTCGCTTAGGCCGTCAGCTTCAGGAATTCAAACCCGAAAGGTCGAATTTTGACTTGAAACATAACCGTGTTCCTCGAGTTTTCTTGGCCCGATCAGTTACTTATTATAACTTTGACGTAAATCCTGAGTCTTTCTGACGCGAAACTTACTCAGTAGAGAACAAGATGCGAGTCCTGAGCCTTTCTGACATAGATCTCGACTTGAAACGTAACCGTGTTCCTCGGGTTTTCCTGGCCCGATCAGTTACTCATTATAACTTTGCGTAATTCTCGAGCATGGCTCAATCTTCACTCAGTAGAGACTTGGTGCGAATTTCGAGCATGGCCCGATCTTCACTCTGTGGAGGATGTGCTCTTCGGGGATTCAAACCTGACTAAACACTCCGTAGGAAAAGGAAAATGTACTTCGAGAATTCAAACCCGACCAGACACTCCTTAGCAACGCGTACTTTGGGTATTCAAACTCGACCAGACGCTCTTTGGGAAAAAGAAGATGCACTTCGGGGATTCAAACCCGACCAGACACTCCTTAGCAACGCGCACTTTGGGGATTCAAACCCGACTAGATGCTTTTTAGCAACGCGCACTTCGGAGATTCAAACCCGACCAAACGCTCTTAACTGTAGCTTCGATAAATCAATCTTGACTCTCTAATCATCAATTTCGAGATACACCCGAGAATTAGATAGTGATTCTCCGTATTTCAGGAAATTTTTTTTTCAAAATAAGTTTTGCTGGGGATGCCTATTTGGTGGGCTACCTTTCTTTCGAAAATGGGCTTCACTCAGACTCTTGCTTTGCTGTTTCCACAAGCTTTCCAACTTTGCCCTTTAACCTTCCTATATAAACTCTTTCTTTCTTTTCAAAATCACTTTCTGCTTTTCAATTCTCTTTCTCTTTCCTCTCAAATTCTCTTTTTGATTTTCAAAGCTTTCTCTGCTATGGATGCTGCACAGACTTTGGATTTGCCCGATTGGGATCATGTAGCACCTACAGTACATCTCGCGCGTACATTCGGCCTTAGTCTCTGAGACGAGATCCCTCTTCTTACAGATACGCGATCCCATATCTGTGGATTGGCTACAGGAGAGGTTAGTCATCGATTTATTTGTTTTTTCCTGTAAATAGGATTAGAAAATATCAGGTTAATGATGATAGACATGTATGAATCATAAAAAACTAGAATACATGCGATTAAACAGAGAAAAAAATTGAAAAGATGTAAAATTGTGTCAGATCACAGACATGAAGAGGCGACGCCTCTTCGGAGAGGCAATCACCTCTTCGTTGAGGCGATCGCCTCCAGGAGAAGATGCGTACACCTCTTCAATATGAAGGGTGATAATGTACAGGCAATCGCCTTTTTGTGAAGAGGCGACGCCTCTACGGTGGAGCGATCGCCTCTATGCTTAGGGGCAATCGCCTGTTCAGCAGTAATCTACATTTTCTGGTTTTTAACGTGCAATTTTTAAATATTCAACTCCCTGTTCTGTCTGACGGCTCGATGCCCACACACTCAAGGGCGCTGGTAACTTCAGCGGCGCCCGTATTTGGTATGATAGCTTCCCTCCCTCTATCAAGACTCATATATTCAACACTGGCTTCTCCGATTTCATTCTTGCTCTGCCGAGTTCTTAGGGGCTGACAGACTATGAGCCTCTGCACACTTTGATGGAGAGGTGGTCAGACACTACTCACACCTTCCAGCTTCCCTTCGGTGAGTTCACTCTGGACCCGGTCTCTTTTGCTACTGTTACAGGGATTGCCTGTGCTGGGGATCCTGTTCCCCTTGACCCGAGTTTGCATCATCTATCTCCAAACTGCATCGCCTATATTGAGCATTTATTGGGCATGGTCCCGGATATGAAGAGGACTCACACCATCAAGATCGATTCCATCAAGAGCTACTACACACCAGCGAGAGTAGCAGCTGCCACCTCCGGTCGTCAGATTGATCAGGTAGTGAGGGCTTTCTTGATCTACCTCTTCGGGATGACTCTTTTTACGGACACTGCGAGTTCCATCGACCTATTCTTCTTGCCACCTCTGAGAGACCTTGATCTAGTAGCCACTTACGATTGGGGTAGCTATGCTCTGGCTTATCTGTACCGGAGCATAAATGAGACTGTGCGGAGAGCTAAGAGATTCTATGGCTTTTGGCATACTGTTCTAGTACCCTTCTCCCTTTTTCTTTTATTGAGTTTGATTTATGTATTGCCCCCGCAATTTGCCAACACAACTTATTTGTTTTGTAGGACTGGGCTTTGGAGCTGGAGCTGGAGCTGGGTATTGGGATATCCCATGTTCATGATAGGCCTTTTCCAGCTATGTCGAGGTAGGGTCCTAGCCGGGCTTAGAGAAAATTTGTGGCTCGAGTACATGTTCACCGGGAGCGTTTGAACTCCTTGACATCTGATGGGGTATGTACCTGCAAATACAAATTGTAATTAATAAATCGTTTATCAATTCAATTCACTCACTTGTTTGTTTCTTTTTATATTCGTCTGGATTTGTGGGGTCCTGAGGCTGGATGGTCCCCAGCCATGGTACGCTCGAGACCACTGTCCATGAAGAGGGTGTTACTCCGAGGTCCTGACTGTAGAGTTTGGTTCCTTGGTGAGAGGATCCGAGGCTGGCGTGGGGGCGCTCGGGCAAGACGACCACCTCTTGCTCCTCCTCGTCACATATTCTGGGCGCATTTATTAGAGAGGGATGAGCTGGACCAGGCTCTTGAGGGGTATAATGCTGATGAGCATTCCGAGAGGAGGAAGTCTCGCTATGTGGACTTTGCACGGACCCATCTTTTGCAGAGAGTACCTATACTTGGTTCTACCTCCCAGGTAAGCAATAATTTCACTAAACATTTGATTTTGCATTTCTATTTGCAGACATTATTCACTTGACTTGATCTCTATTCTTCAGGTCCCAGCTAGAGCACCAGCTGCTCAGACTAGGCCTACCACGTAGGAGAGGCCTTCCTAGTAGGCTCGTGTTATGCATCCTGACTAGGGCCCCTCGACCTGTACACCACCTGCTGTTGGAGGAGCTTCCACCTCTGGCTCTCAGATGGTAGCATGTGAGCTTGCTGCCCCTCCAGATTTGATGATCCGATGTTAGATGCCCTCTGGAGAGGTATCCCGTCAGTTCCTCACACTGGATAGGAGCATAGAGCCTGCGTTCTTCCCAGAGACTTCTACACATCTGAGTTTTCTCCTTTTGAACCTGTTCTTCGATTTTAACTTATCACAGGATTAATCTTAACAATTCAACATTGTAGATGCCTCGACAGCAGGGAGAGTACATGTACAGAGTCATCGAGGCTCAGTGGGATTTTGTGATGTCCACGACTCAGATATGGAAGGTAAACCTCACCACTCATGTCTAGATGTATGCATGCTTTCATGATTTCTTACGTTTTGTATTGTTTTGATAGGAAGAGCTTGATGCTACTCGGACTATGGTCACCGCTCTTGAGCATCATCTGGCTATTGTTCATGTGGATGATGATGATGAGGAGGATGAGGCCAGTGACGAGGAGGAGGATGCTGGGCATACCAGAGAGGAGGAGGAGCATGCTAGTAAGGAGGAGTTTGCTGGCGAGCCTTCTAGAGACGATGGTGATGACGATGGGGGTGATTATGTTGATGATCCCGCTGGCGAGGAGCAGGATGAGGAGTCTAAGGATGACGAGTAGATGTCTATCTCAGATTCCTTTAGATTAGGATTACACCTGCTTACAAAACTGTTGCTATTTTTTTACTCAGATGGATTATTTGCTTTAGTTTTTCTTTCTTTCTTTTTTGCATATTTTGCACTGAATGATGAAATAACATTTTCTATTTGTGCTGGAATCAATTAAGGTATTTTATTCATAAGAATTCACAGTTTTTGATAGCTGAATCTCGAATACACACAGCACAGAATTTTTATGATTGGAAAACAGGTATGCTCCAGTCTGTTGAAGAGGCGTCGCCTCTTCGTTGAGGCGATCGCCTCTTCAGCAGCGACCTGCAGCTATAAAACCCCAAATCCATTTTCTCAAATCTCTAACTTTCATTTCCATGATTTTTCTTTATTCCTCTATCTGAACAACCTTCCAAACTCCTAACCGTGATTGAAAGAAACCTAAACAACTGCAAACAATACTGAAAAACTTGGGCGGCGAATCTTGGGCAAGGTTAGAGCCATTTCATCTATCCATCTTCCGATCTATACATGTTAGGAAGATCAATTTCCCATTCTTGCATGTTCTTGCTCAATTTTAGGATTCTCAGAAACATATCTTTCGGTTCAACGTGATTGAGCTATGCCCTCTGCCTGAGGAGTTTGAAACTATTCTGGGCGATCAACTGAATTCTACCTGTCGAATTGTGGTCCCTCGACTCGAAATCCTAGATGTACATTCTATTCAACTTCAGATAGCCAAGATGTTTAATCTGGCTCCCCAATTCTCTCTCTGTCATATTTTCAACACAAAAATCCTGATCAACACTTTTTTGGAGGTCATAGTGGTTACAGACGATAAGGGGGTGCATTGGTCCCGGATGATGGCTCTATGCCTCTATGCTTAATTCCTACTTGTGTCTCCTTCAGGTAACTATGACTTAAAAATTCTCTCTATCCTGGATCAAGTGGAAGCAAGCATGAACCCCTTTCCACTTATTTTAGCTGAAACAATCATCGGGCAAGACAACTTTGCAGAAACTAGATGATTCTTTGGAAGTCCTTTGCTGCTGGAGGTTTGTTCTTTTTTCTACTCTTTGTTTACTGCTTTCCTGTCATTTTTTCTCATTTTTCACTATTTGCATCCATAATCTGCATAGGCATAGTTTCATGAGAAGCTGAGATTGCTGGAACCTCCTAGAGATATTGCACGTTATAGGGCAAAGCACTATCGCATTCGGCAACTTCATCCTATTGCGGAAGATATTTGGAGTTGGCTGGCCACTTTCCCTGATACTCTGATTCAATGGATGTGCCCATGGTGGAGACTGCAGCATGTGACTGTTCGGAGCTATACCTACTATGTTCCAGTAGCTGGCCTTCACTTCGCTACTTTTTACAATCCCGCAAGGCTTTGCAGGTAGTATAGACAGAAACAGTTGATCCCAGAACTGGTGCATGAGTTTGAGTCGAGGCCACTTACTTAAAACTTTCTGGATAATCTGATTACGACTTGGCCACGGAGGATCATTCAGAGGAATATTGACTACAACGGAGATCAGTTCACTGACAACCAATACAAAGCATTGGTTCAAATGCAACAGATAGAAAGAGATGATTTCATTATAAATAGAAGAACAAGGTTGTTGCAGACATCGAGTGCCTAGGGGATTCAAAAGAAAAAAAAGACAGAATTAGCTTATGTAATTTAGTCTTTACTTGCTTTTTGTTGGATGGAATTTCCTTTTTAGTTAAGCAATGTGTAATAAAGCATTTAATGCAATGTTTGATAATAACAAAGGCAATCCATTCCATTTAAATTAAGCACAAAGCGAGAATACATTTTGCTTCTTACATATCTCATGTTGTTAATTGGCTTGCCCTTGTAAGTTTTTTCAATTAACTATTTTTCACTCTCTTTCACCTTTTACATGTCCTTTATTTTTGCCTGGACCGCCTCTTTCAAGGTTTTCAATCCAGCAGGACTCTTTTTATTTCTCATTTTTCTAGTCTCTAGCTTTTACCTAGGCAGCCTCTTTTGCGAGGTTTTCTCCCTAGCTAGACTTCACATAAAATATTTCTTCAGCTTGTCGAGATTGATGGGTTCTCTGAATTCGTTTCCTTCCAAGTCAGATATGATAGCAGCACTCTTGGAGAATAGCTTCTTCACCAAATAAGGACCTTCCCAGTTCGGTTTGAACTTTCCACGAGGATTTGTCATGATCGGCCTAGTCAACTTCAAGACTAGATCACTCTCTTTTATCCTTCCCAGCTTAATTTTCTTATTGTAAGCCTGAGCTATTCGTTTCTGGTACAACTAAGAGTGATACATAACTTTCAACCTATTTTCATCCAACAGTATGTTACTGTGGGGTCAAAATCCTTTTCACATTCTTGTTCGCAGCTTCCACGACCCCATTAGCTTGAGGTCGATACGGAGAAGACTTATGATGCTCAATTTTGTACTCCTTCAACAAAGTTGCTGTCTCAGCTCTAAATTGAACACCATTGTCACTAACAATATGATGAGGCAATCCATATCTATAAATTATGTTCTTTTCTATAAATCTCACCATCTGTTTTGACCCCACAGTAACATACGACTCTGCTTCAACATATTTAGAGAAGTAGTCGATCACTACCACAATGTATAGGTGATCGTTAGACACTTTCGGCCTCACTTCTCCAATAATATCAATTCCCCAAGCTACAAATGGCCAAGGAGAAGTCAACCCTTGAAGTTCCATAGAAGGCAGATGGCTTACATCACCATATACTTGACAATTATGGCACTTCTTCACATACTTCACGCAATCTGCTTCCATAGTCAACCAGAAATAACCCTAACGAGTTATTTTCTTAGCCAAAACCTTTTTGTTCATGTGCGGACCGTATACGCCTTTATGAATTGCTTCCATAATCTCCCGAGCTTCAACTTTGTCAACATATCTCAAGTGCACACCCGTTGGCATTCTCTTGTACAACATCCCGTTATGGCTGATAAATTATAGAGATAACATCCTCAGCGATATTCTTTCTTTCCTATTAGCATCATCGGGAAATTGTCCCTTCTCTAGATATTGTTGCAAATTGTAAAACCAGGGTTTCTCTGTGGCATCGACTAGCATTATCCTGATTTCCTCATAACAAGGATTTTGAGACTTCATCGAGATGAGTGGTTTGACTTCCGCCTGCTTTTCTCCTTCCCACACTGAAGCCAGAGTAGCCAAAGCGTCTGCAATCTGATTCTCTTCTAGTGGTAAATGCACAAACTCGCATTGGGCAAAAGATAACAATATGGTAGCCGAATAATCCCAATATAACCTGATCCTCTCTTACTTCCCATTGATTGGAGATCTGTTTCACTATAAGCATAGAAGCCCTATACATCGTGATTTCTTTTGTCCCCACGCTTCTAAGCACCTCCAGACCATAGATACAAGCATCGTACTTAGCTTGATTGTTGGTAGCTTCAAATTCTAATCTTTTCGCCATTAGGATCATTTCTCCTTCTGGTGAGATCAAAATTATGCTGATACTAACTCCCTTGCTATTAACAGCCCCATCAAAGTACATTGTCCATGACTGGACTTCTATTACCCCCAGGTGCTTGTCTGGAAACTCCAATTCCCACTTCTATCCATCATCGACTGGACTTTGAGCTAGGAAATCAGCGACAGCTCTTCCTTTTACCACCTTTTTCGCCACATAGTCGATGTTGAACTCGGTAAGCAGAACTAGCCATCTGACTAACTTTTCTGTGAGTGATGGTGTTTGCTGAAGATATCTTAAAAGATCATGCTTAGAGACTGCCTGAATCCTGTAAGACTGGAAATAGTGTCAAACCTTATTCGTTGCCCAAATCACAGCCAAACATGTTTTCTCTACTAAACTATAGTTGGTTTCATAGGGTAGGAGTTTCTTGCTTAAGTAATATACTGCATACTTAGCCTTTCCTTCACCTTCCTAAGCGAGCATCGCACCAATCTCTTCTTTCTCGATTGCTAAATACAAGATCAATAGTTTGCCCGGCCTTGGAGGTTGTAAGACTAGAGGATTCATCAGATAACTCTTGATAGTCTCAAACCCTTTATGGCACTTATCATCCCAAATGATCGGCTGATTCTTCCTCAGGAGTTTGAAAATTAGCTCGCAGATCGTTGTCAGCTTGGCTATGAACCTACTGATGTACTGCAGTCGTCCAATGAACCTCGAACTTCTTTCTCAGTCTTTGGCGGAGGCATTTCCCTGATCACTTTAACCTTATATGGGTCCACTTCGATCCCTTTCTGACTGACAATGTGGCCTAGTAGCTTCCTAGAAGTGACCCCAAAAACACACTTCTTTGGGTTCAATCTGAGGTTGTACTTTTCAGCTCTGGCCAGAAACTTGTCTAAAGCTTCAAAATGTCCTTCCCGCGTTGGAGACTTTACCATCATGTCATCTACGTACACTTCTATCTCCTTATGAACTATATCATGCAATAGAGTTGTAGCCATCCTCTGATAGGTAGCTCCCATGTTCTTCAACCCGAATGGCATGACCGTATAGTAATAAATACCCCATTCAGTAGTGAATGAAGTTTTTAGCTTATCAATCACTGCCATCATGATCTAATTGTATCCAAAGAAACCATCCATGAACGAATACATGGCACTGGAAGCTGCACTATCGACCAGAGTGTCAATATGTGGAAAAGGAAAATCATCCTTTGGGCAAGCCTTGTTCAAGTCCTTGTAATCTAAGCATATCCTGACTCTTCCGTCCTTCTTGGGAACTAGGACTATATTTGCCAACCACTGGGTGTCGTCGACTACCTCCAAGAACTTCATCTTCAACTGCTTTTTGACATCTTCTTTGATCAAGAGAGCCCATTCTGGCCTCAATCACCTCTTCTTCTGCTTTTATCAGTGTGATATGAGGATGCTTAGGAATTACGTGTTCTGCGATCTCTCTATCAATTCCAGGCATGTTCTCATAACCCCAAGCGAATACTTTCTGTCTTCTTTTAATTACTTCTTTTATTTTCTCTCTCTCATCATAAGTTAAGTCAGAAGTAATAAGTATATTCTTAGGATTATCACATATGCCTAAATTAAATGATTCAGTTTGCACTGAATTAATGTCAAACATATGCATGAAATGATCATCACACACAGAATAACCATTAGGCAAAACATCACACAAGTAAGCAAAGTTAGACTCTATTGCATTAACTTTTGGAAAGAAAAGGTCATCATCAGAATTAAAAATGTTTGCTAGGGAAATGTTAAGGTCATCATAGAAGACATCTACAATGGAGTGAAAAATAAATGACTCAAAATTAAGTTCTTCCATTTGATCAGCAGTGGCTTTCAGCTTCGTCGCAGAGATGCCCTCCTCATGCTCAGGAAATAGCACCAGCTCCTCCACTATCATCCCCCTTCTCAGCAGCTTCACTGGTCCTATCCAACAGTTCGGCAAAGATTTCAAACCCAGGGACCATCTTGTCAGCAATCATCAGTGGTTCAGGAGCTCCCTGATATGGATCATAGGTGCCCTCTTTCATAAAGGTTTCCCACAACGGCTTGATCCCCAGTTTAGCCCTAGGCTTGTTCTTTTCCTTTTTCTTCTTCTTAAATTTAGCTCCAGCCTTACTCCCTTCTACTGGTTCACTGTTCTCGGGATATCCTATCCCATGCTTTAAGAACATTGGTTTGGTTTCCATAAACTTAAGTGGGCCTTGCTGATCCTTACGCAATCCCATTCCGGGCATAAAGTTCTGACTTTTCATCATCTTCATGATTTTGGCACTCATCTCATCTTCATAGATCATACAGATCTCGAAACTTAGACTAAGTGAGATTTCTTGGGGAGCCATTTTTAATGCAGCAACAGCGGCCTCGGTTTTTACTGAGATGGTGACCACCTTTCCCTTATGTGGGAATTTGATCTTCTGATGAACTGTAGATGGCACACCTCCCAATGGATGAAACCATGGTCTTCCCAAAAGGATAGCAAAGGTCACAGGAATATCAATCATGTGAAGGTTGACCCAAACCTCTACAAGTCCTGTCTTGGCTAAAGCCCTAAAAGTTCCCTCAACAGGCCTCTTTGTATCATCGTAAGCCTTGATGACTACATCTGATGACTTTAAGTCAGCCACTGTGAGCCCCAATTTAGGCAAGATCTTAAAAGGCAAATATTAATAGCAGGCCCATTGTCTACCATTACACAACATATCAGCTTCCCTTTGACTTCAGCTTTAATGAACAAAGGTTTGATATGATCTCTCCCTTCTAGTGGCAAATCATCATCTGTGAACATCACAGTTCCTTGAGGACTTTCAGTTAATGACTCAACTAATTGTTCAGGGGTGTGGGTCAAGGGGACCATCTTATGGTCCAGAGCCATTACTAGCGCCTCCCTATGGGCTTTGAAGTGCATCAGCATCTCCCAAACGCTAGAGAGAGTCTTCTCTACTCTCTTGACTTCAACAATTTCTTCAACTTTCTCAGGTTTCTCATCTTCTTCTGATTTCTTATTTGAATCCTCTTTCCCTTCTTCAAACTCATCGAACTTGAACTCTTTCCTTTTAAGTTTCCCGACTTATTGGACCTTCTTTCCTCCCTCACTTTTCCACAAGTCAATTGCTTCCCCTTCTTCATCAAAGGAACTCCAAATATCTAAGACATTCACACTGACATCCTCAGGTTCTCCCAGATTCAAGCATTCTGGTTCTAGTTTTAATGGTGCAGGCGTAGCGTTAACAAAAGAGTTAAGGACTTGTCCCTCAGTCAAGCTTGTATTGATCATCATAATGGATTGGTTAGGTGGTGGCATGCTTCGGAAATTGGGTATGAGATTTTTTTAGTGTTTGGCTTTTTGGACTCGGGGTCAGTAATATTGCTTGCATCAATCAGGTATTGGATTTTGTGTTTTAGGTGAGTGTAGTTATCAGTGTCATGGCCGATGTTTTGGTGGTATTTACAATAGAGCTTAGGGTCGACATTTGGAAATGGAGGTCTCTGGGGTAAAGGTTGCAGTAGGTTATTCTCGATCAACTTCTCCAGAACCTTGGAGAGGGGTCTTCCTAGATTAGAGAATATTCTAAGTTGTTGAACCGCATTTATTTGCACATTGCTACTTGATCCACTTCCACTTCTGGATCTGGTTCCCTCTCTTCCTGAGGATCTTCCACTGAAGGACTTCCTCTCTTGTGCTAAATCTGATTCTTTCTGCACCCCAAACCTGTATAGTTCTTTAAAATTTCGATTCCCAGATCTTTTAGCTTTTTAGAGAGTGGGAGTACACATCCCTCCATTGCTATCACAAGTTGGTAATTCTCAGAAGGTCGGTGCTTCATCGGCGCTAGCTTAGCTCTCCATCTAATCAGGAAGTCAGCAAAAGGCTCATTGAATCTTTGCTTGATATTCTGTAAGTCTCTCAAAGATACCTCCATCTGGATGTTGAGACTGTACTGTTTGACAAATACAGCACACAATTCTTCCCAATCAGCTTGGATATGGGATTCCAAAGAATAACACCATCTGATCGGTGCTCCCTCGAGAGACAAGGGGAATTATTTGACAATTTGAGCCTTGTTTAGGCTGGTTGTTCTCATGTAAGTTGCATACTACTTGAGATGCAAATGGGGATCTTCAACACCGGTGAACTTCTTCATATCAGGAAATCTGAACTTCCGGGGCAGCGGATCGTCATCTTCACCCAAACTCAAATCATAGTAGTTTATTTGAGCATCTATTCCTTTCTCCTTCATCATCAACTGCATTTGAGCCATAGACTTAACAAGGTCTTTAGCCCAATCTGGTTTCTTTGGATTCTTTGCGGCACTTGTATTCATATTAGGTCTTGCTACAGGTGCTGCCAACAAAGTTTCTTAGTCATCCTCAATCTCTCGCATTCCTAGATTCTCAACATCAAGGTCAAAAGGCGGTGGTGGAGGTATAGGTGCAGGTGGCTCTTGTCTAGCTGAGTTCATTTCTACCATCATCTCTCGCATGATTGTTCTAGTCTGTTCGGCCATTTCTGCCTTGAACTGTTCCGGATCAAAACTTGGTGCTGCTGTATCTTTTGACATTTTGACTAGACGACCGATGTTGGAACGGGTCCGAGCAAATGACTGATTCGGATCTATATCTACAATCATTCTTGATCAGAAACATGCATGGTGTGTATGCATGATATGCAGGCTCTCGAAAGAATAAATAAAGAAATAATCTATTTACACGTAACAAATAACACAGGACAAAGCTCTTTAAATGGCACTTCCACCCTTATCTCTTCTGCACGCGTATTCAATGGTGAGTTCCTTTTCCTAGGATTGTTGGTCCGGTTTCGATTATCAACAGGGGATAAAAAAATCGACGTATACAAGAAAGCTCTTAGAACGTACAAACAGGTAGCAATTTCTTTTGAATAAAGCCAAAGTCCATTGAAATGGGCTTAGTGGGCATGAAAGACTCAATTTCAACATGGTCCATTTGCAAATGGGCTATAATGGGCTTGAAAGGCCCATTTTCTGACGTAGTCTTTTTGTAAAATGAGCTTGGGCTTTATTGCAAGAATTGCTATATGGCATAATACACATGCATTTGGAAAATCTTAGTGGAAATTGTTAAGTCAATTACATGAGCTGAGTCAAGGGTAATAAGCTACGACTCCCACAACTATATACCTCCATTACGTCTCCCCACTCAAGGGTCCGTGCGACGTAGATAAGTACGTGCTATGAGTGGTAATAAGCGATATTCCACCACCAGATTTGAGTGAAACACAGGTAGCAGAGTATGGACTATTACCGGTTTATTTAGGGACTGATCCGCTCATTATGTGATCATGTGTAATGAATGCAATAATATGTAAAGGAAATATTTTAATAACTAAGGATGATAATTTACAAAACACTGTAATCAATTTCTCTACCCCCAGTGGAGTCACCACTGTAAACGGCGAGGTTTAGCGCGCGCCCAAGTATTGGTAACCACGGCACTGTGTGGGCTCAAGGTCCACTAGGAAATACAAAAGGGGCTTTGGAACCCAAATTGGAGATGGAGTCACCACCCGGATAAAAGCCAGGACACACTTTACAGCAACTAGATTCCACGGAGGTACCCAGAAGCCGTCTTCAGAGATCGGGTTTGGAAACTGGGTATGGGCTTTGGAATGCCCACCCAACCTTGCGGTTGGCCTCCGTTTGTGTTTTATACTTTATTACCTTTGATTATTAAATTATTTCCTTATTACTGTTGGTTGCACGCGCTTTCAATTTTACAATATTACCAGCTTTGCACATTAATCTTATTTATTTGCTTATTACCTTGGCAATTAGACAAATAATGAAATAAATATTACAACCATTCATTCAAGACAAATGGGATAGGGATTAGGGATTACAATTCTTTATACAATTATCACAATAATTGCTCAAATAAAACCTCTCAAGAACTCATTAATACACTAATTACATAGTGATTAAGAAATCACCAAAAGCCTACAACAAATACGGTTAGTTTCAGACTCGAAGTAAACAATTTATTTACAAAATAATTAAAATTATATTTGTATGAAATTAGTCATGAATATTCATATAAGCATGGATCAATCAATATAGCAAGTTTAGTATTATAACAATTACACACAATATTGAAAACAACATGCAACATATACGGATAATATAGAGAAAATATACTGAAAGTATACTGAAACAAATCAGAATCGTGCTGATTCTGGCTAGGAGGCGATCGCCTCTATGAAGATAGAGGCGTCGCCTCCTTTATAGGGCACTGCAACTCAAAATTACATACTTTCTTAGACACTAAGCAATTCAAATATTCATGCAAATCAACACAAACTAAGAGCTAATATTTAATAATTCAGGCAATCATGCTACAACATAACATTAAATAAACGAAAAGATACTAAAAATAAACCAAGATTCAAAGCAATTGATGCTTTTATATGAAATAAAGACTTTAAAACTAAAAGTGAGGATTCTCACTGATTGAAGAACGTTTGAAGCTCCTAACTAAGCCCTTAGAGCTTGTTTGATGGTTTGAATGCAAGAAGACTCCTTCTCCTTCAAAGAATTAGACTCCTAAGCTTGAAGATCAACTTCTCTTCCTCTTTTACCTTAGTTTTCCTCTTGTGTTCTTCTCTCCTTCTTTCAGAATGTTTCCTTTTTTTTTTTCCTCTTGTCTCTTGTCTCTAAAAATGGCCCAGTCCCCGGTAAAAATATGAGGCTCAACCTCTCTTATACCCCTTTCCTCTTTCTCTCTCCTATTCCCCAAAATCAAGGTTCAATCTCCACCTTTCATTTTTCATCATTGCTTTCCCTCTTTTTTTTTTTTTCTCATTTTGTGCCTTAAAAGTCTTTTATTCACACAGAAAATGTAGAATAAAGAAGGCATAGGTGGATTTTTTGTGTTAAATGCAGCAATAAAATGACATTTATTACTGTAGGGGACAGGTGTAAAGAGGCGATCGCCTCTTCATCAGGCTTGCTGGGCCTATGGGCCTAAAAGGACTGATTTGGGCTTAAAGGCTTTGGGCTTAGGCTTAGTTTGAGAGAAACAGGCTAGATTCAGGATTTTGGGCTAAATATTTGGGTTTGGCCCTTCAAGCTAGGTTTAAGCTCTCGGATTCATTCTAAGAAGATCTCGGATCTTTCTTGCATTCGGAATTCTGACTATCTCATCACTGGACTTCCGTTGTGGGGCCCAAACCAAGGGTGTCCACAAATGGTGTTGTTATATTGTTTATAGAGGAAAAAATATTATAAAGACCACTCGTGAAACCTAAATAGAAATTTGATAACTAAAAAGATACAAATTAAAATTTTGTAATAAAATTGTAATTAAGCACAAAGTTTAGTAACCATTTATGAAATTTACCCTCAATTGCCTCTCAATGAGCAAAGCGACACTTGTTAGTCTTTTATTTTAAAGGTTTTATCCAACACAGGTGGAATTGCCTCTTAATGAGCAGGGCATTTGGAAGATTAAAAAAAAAAAAAAAAAACTAACTAGCAGAAAAATAACTAATTTTTATGCTAACAAAAATGTTGTCCTGTTTTTCATATTTTTCGTTAACTAAAATAAATTTTAGTAAATAAAATTATTTTATTTTAAAAATTAAAATCACCACAAAAAATACCTAATTAGAATTGTACGCTAAAAAATAAATTAATAAAACATAAAATATAACTAATAAGTTAAAGTAATTATTTAGTTTTCTTAATAAATTTTCTTAAATTAAATTTATTAATAGCTCAGTAATAATTAAAAACTAAAAAAAAATTAGAAACAAAAAGTATTAAAATATAACTTTCCAAAGAAAAAAAAAAGGCTTAACCCATAGTTTACCCCTTGCACACTTTTTTTTTTTTTCGGATTTCTCTTCTACACTTTTATTTTTATAGATTGACACCTTACACGTTTATTTTTATATACATTAAGTCCTTCTGTAATAGTGAGTGAGAAAGTAAATCTCACTCACTGTTAAATGAGAGTGAGACTTACCTGATAAATAAATATACTTTTTAAAAAATTTTACTTAATCCCTGTACTTTTAGTTTTAAACATTAGATCCTTATACTTTTATTTTTATATACATTAAGTCCCTAATTGATATGAATTTGCACAATTTTATCAACTATATATATAATTTAATTATTCATACTTTTTTTAATATGAAATAATATTAAATGATAATCGCTCTTATGAAAATTAAATCTAAATAATATAATAGTAATTTAGTCTTTAAATTTTATTTGATTTTTGTAAAAATAATTCAAGCATAAATTTCAATAGATTTTATTTTAACTAATTTTAAGTAAAATAAATGATGAAAAAAATTGTATATGTGCGAATTTTTAACAAATAAAAAATTTTTACACCTTAAAAACTAGTTGGTAATAAATCTTTAAGAAATAAAAAAAATGTATTGGTATAATTTTTAAGAAAATTTGTCCAAGTTATTATTTAAAAAAAAAAAGATAAAGTTTGAGTGTATTTAAAATTTTTAGAGTGAAAATAGGTGCATTGTTAATAATTTATTGTTTAAAATTAAATTAATGGTGAAATGTGTAAAGGAGTCCAATATAGATTAGTACTAGATTATTGTTAATAAAAAGACAAACAATTTAATAATGTTTATGTTAATAATAAAAAATTCAATTAGAAGTTTAAATTAGTTAAATTATAAATTTATTAACTAAATATATAAATGTTAATAATTAACTAAAATATTTATTGAAAGTAAAAAATAAAAAAGTTATTTAAAAATATTAAGGATTAATTTGTTAAAATTTTAAAT
>CATIWK010360446.1:0-11242 GCA_949634005.1 Mallotus japonicus
GGTAGCCAAGTGCAAAGCTGTGTTTCCATCAACATCCCTCTCATTTACAAGCCTACCAAGTGATGGTCTTTTTAATACAAACTTAACCACATGAGTGTTTCCTTTCATGGCTGCAACATGAAGTATATTTTGACCATGCCGAATAAGGAGCTCCCTTGAATTAGGACACTGGCGAAGAATCTCCTGAATAATGTCAGTATGACCTTTATATGATGCTATGTGAATTGGGTAGTGACCATTTCTATCTCTTTGATAGGCAGCACCACAAAATTTATCTAGTAAGAATTTGACACCTTCAAAATAGCCTATAGATGCAGTAGAGTGAAGTGGATTCCTCCCTTTTTCGCATCTTAAATGAAAACAAAACTGATATTTTTCCCACATTATTTTTAGGACATCTGACATGGAGAAAAATTAATATGTCAATAAATTAATTTTTTCAATTATATTATTGGTATTCAGTGATTCTTGATTAATTTAAACATGATTATAAAAATAGTAAATATTTTCTAATAATTAATTTAATACAATTATATATATCACAGTTCAAATTTAATATGTTATTTCAAGTGAGAATAATTAATATGTCAATAAATTAATTTTATAGGTGATAACTTGATTTCCGGAACCTCCAAGTCCTGCGGTCAAGAATCAGCAGGGAGTAAGGTGAGAGGTGGGGTTGCCCCCACAAACCCTCCATGCTTAAGTCAGAGAGAAAAAAAAAGAATCTAGAGAGATAAAAGAGAGAGTAAGAGCTTAAGAGAATAGAATGAATAATGGGAGGAGAAGTGAGCAGTATTTATATAGAATGAGATATGCAAACCTAGGAGGAATGAGATTCCTCTTGCATGTAGGACTTTCTCTTATTTGGGGAGTATCCTTCCTAATCCGGGATTCTTCCTAAAGAAGGACTCCTTTTCCTATTTGGATTGGGCATCCTTGTTCTGTAAGTAGCATTCTCTTTAGGAAAATAAAGTATTAATTGAATAGGAATATACCTGTGGGGTATTAAGAGTCCCCCCCGCAAGTCTAGTCGGATATTTATGTCCGAGATTACTGAAGAAAGATGATGATGATCTGTGTTGGTGCTGAAAGGGTGATTGAGGTGGCCAACCTCAGTCACTGGTTGATGAGGATGCTCGGTACTGAGTCTTTAAATTCCTGCTAATAGAGTAAAATAACAAAGAAATGCCAGCTGGGCTTATAGATGCTCGGTGCATGAGAAATCAAACTGAGTTTTGAACCTCAGTGAATAAAGTGACCTGAGGGTGCCTACTTCTAGTTGATTAACCCTAGTACTAAAAAGCGACCTGGGAACCAGCTTCAATTGTTGGAATTTAATGCTCGGCCTCTCGAGACTTAACCTCAGTACTAAAAAGCAACCTGAGGATGCGAGTTTCCATATATACTCGACTTTGAGATGCTCGGTACTAAAAAGCGACCTGATGATGCAAGTTTCCATATATACTCAACTTTGAGATGCTCGGTACTAAAAAGCGACCCGAGGATCTGAAGAAGGTATTGGCATTTAAGTTGCACTTCTTTTGAGATGCCTTTTTGAATTTCAAACTGTCGTCTGTTCATGTGTCAGAAGATGTGACGTGTTGGATGGCGAATCTGCAGATAGACAGTCACGACTGTTGAGAGGATCTTGCGTGGATAACTATACTAATGATGGCTCTTTAATGTCAGAGTAAGATGACTGTGATACCCTTACTTTGTTGTCTTTAGACATCTTTGCCACGAGGGTAGCTTTAGTCCTGACAAAAGTTCTTCGTTGGATATAAAAGGAGAGAGAGATATGCACTAAACCACTCTTGGCTTTGCCGTCTTCTACAATTCTTGTGTTTGAGTTGTCTCTGTTGAAGCATTGCATTGGTGTTGTCCTCACTTCTGTTGCTAAGTTTTCCAATTGTGCCAGGTGAATACTTCTACTTTCTCCTTGCTTAGTTTGCTCTGATAATCATTTGGTAGATAGAATGGCCCCTAGAGAGCAAGTGAAATCTGACATATTTAAGTCTAGAGTAGATAATAGCATGCTAAAATGGTTTAGGAGGTGATTTTGGATTCCCCAAGAATTTAATTTGCACACTGTAGCTAGAGATTTTAAAGCGCATACACCTATGTATGAGATGTTAAAAATAGTGGTGTACGCTGATCAGATGGAGGGGGGTTTAAGATTTCCCTTAGATCCCTTTGTTAGATCCTTCTTGAACTGCTATTTGATCACCTCTGGTCAGCTTCATCCCAATAGCTACCGTATCTTGACTGGGTACATCGAACTAATGCATAGGATGGATAGATCCTCGGATTTATCACATTTCCGGTACATGTATAGTTTAGCTAAGAAAACAGGAGAACTGACCTTCTCTCCGTCAGCTGTGCCCAAACACAACCTCTTTGTAAAACTACCCGACTTACCCAAAACCTAGAGGCATCGATTCTTTATAGTCAAGCATCCAACGGATTTCATTGATGTTCGGCGCCAATGGGCGAAGGATTGCCACTGGGTGCCGAGACCCTCAAGATTCTCGGATAAGGAAGCAGATGTGATAAAAAAGCTTTATGAGCGGAGCATAATGGAGATTATATCTGCTGAGACATTCTCTCAGCGTTATGTCCAGAGAAAATACCCGGATAAACCTAGAGTAAATAATAATGGTACGTTCTGATCTTCATGAAGGTATTTTTCTGACTTTGTTTTTTTTGTACCTGTAGATGGATGACTTTTATAAATTTACGGACAGGGTGAACCTTTTAAATGACGAGCAGTCTGAATCAATTGGGCAAGAGCTGGAAGTCACAGATTTGACTGGAGGGGAGGATGACCTTGAGGTCCAGTTTAATCCAATTGCTACAGCTACTGAGGATCTTGCGACTCTGCCAGCTCGAGTAGAGACTACTCAACTGGTTGAGATTTCGAGAAAACATCCTCGTGATCAAAATCTGGATAAAGAGGAGTTAATTGAGGGGATGGGGCTATTTATTAAGCGTCCTCAGATACCCGGATGTCCGGACATGAGGAAATTTATTATGCAGAAGATGAATCCCCCGAGTCTTCAAAATATTCAAGTCTGGGATCAATATGTCGAGTCTCTGCGCCTCCTAATGGATATTTCCCAATGGATGAAGCTGGACAAAGATGAGCTTCCTAACGCTCTGATCTGCCAGACTTTGGAGGTATTTATCTGACCTTGCTAGCAATATTTTATCCATAAAAATTCTGAGTTCTAACACATTTTCATTTTAGCTGGCCCAAGGATTGCTGCTAAGGAAGGACAACCAGTTCTTCTTAAAAAGCGAGAACAATTTGAAGGAGGAAAGGTTGAGCTCTATAGCTCTTGAGTATGAGAAAAGGCTTGATGCAAGCAAGCGTGCTCTAGAGTTTGTGGAGTCTGAGCAAGCCAAGGCTAGGTCTGAAGTGGAGGCCAGCCAAAAGAAGGTATAGGAGCTCGAGCATTCTCAGGCTCAGTTGACAAAGAGGATTGAAGATCAAGATGATAAGCTTGATGCTTTGAAGAAAGAGCTAGATGAGGAGAAGAACGCTCGGAGTGATGACTTGAAATCTTACCAAAAAATAGTATCTGGGTTCCTCAAAGCCTATAAATCTGAATCTTGGAGGGTACTACTTGCTCAGCACAATGATCTGGACTTCTCTGAGTTATAACAATGATCTGGCAAGGCTTGCTTCTGAGGATGAAGCTGCGAGGAAGGCTGCTCCTAAACGGCGAAAAGACCCAAAGGCTTCTGGAAAAAAGGTTACTGCTATTAAGGGATCTATCTCAAAGCAACCTAATGAGGTTCTTGCCATTAAGGATGCATCTGAGCAAATAACTGACCCAAAGGCTGCTAGTGAGAAGTTGTCTGCTGAGATTATTGCCGAGACTATTCCAATGGCCCAAAACCAATTGTCTAAAGATCCGAACATTATGTTTGCCTCAGCTAGTGTTCCTCCTGAATCAGAGGCTAATGTGAACACTTAGTAGTTTTTTTTTTTTTTTTGGTTGTAAAACTTCTCATGAATAGAAAAAGTACTTTTATTATCTTAAAGCATGTTTCTTTTCTTAAGTACAATTTTGCTATTGATAATACTTTCTCAGACTATTTGAATTCTAATATCTAGGCAACTCTTTTCCCTGCATGTCTCATATCTTGTATGCACCCTTAGAAGTTTTTTCTATGACTTAATAAGGGCCTTCCCAGTTGGGTCCGAGCTTGCCTGTTCTGGAACTGCCTTTGCCAATATTTGCTCTTCTTAACACTAAGTCTCCTGTTTTGAATTGCCTTGGTCGGACATGTTTGTTGTGGTATCCAGCAACTCTCAATTTCTGGGCTTCTGAAACAAAAGATGCTCGCTCCTTCTGTTCTTCAAGCAAGTCTAAGCATATCCAAGCATTTAGATTATTGATGTCTGTGTTTAATTATGCAGTTACTCGGTAGCTTGCTGATCCAATTTCCACTAGTATTACTGCATCCATTCCATATGCCAATCTGAAAGGTGTCTCTCCTGTTGAGCTTCTAGGTGTTCTTCTGTACGCCCAGATGACATTGTTGAGTTCTTCTACCCAATTCCCTTTCTTCTCATCTAGTCTTTTCTTCAAGCCTTGCATGATGATTCGATTAGTAACCTCCGTTTATCCATTTGTCTGTGGATGAGCTACTGAGGTGAATCTAAGTTTGATACCCAAATCTGAGCAAAATGTCTTGAATTTCTCATTATCAAACTGCTTTCCATTATCTTTGATCAAAGTATGGGGTATGCCAAACCTGCATATCACTTTTTTACAAAAGAAATGCTGGATCCGAGCTTCTGTGATAGTTGGGACTGCTTCCACCTTTACCCACTTGGTGAAGTGATCAATGGCTACAATCAAGAATTTTTTTTTGGGATGATGAGACTGGGAAAGGACCTAAGATGTCCATTCCCCAGACAACAAAGGGCCATGGGCTTCCAATTGGGTGCTGAGTGTTGGAAGGTTTGTGAGTTAAGCAAGCAAACTATTAGCACTTAGAAAACTTTTAAACGAGCTACAACACATCTTTAGTCATGTTTGGCCAGTAGTAACCTTGCAACAGTGCTTTCTAGACTAGTGAACTCTAGGCTTCATGAGCTCCACATATTCCTTCATGGATTTCTAGGAATATGTAATTGCCTTCTTCGGGGAGTACACATTTTGACCAAGAATGAGATAAGGACCTTCTATAGAGCTCTCCGTTATACATGGAGTAGTGTGCAGCTCTAATCTTCAATTTTCAGGCTTTGAGCTTATCTTCTGGCAGAATACCATGGTCCAAGTATTGGATGATTGGTTTCATCCACTCAGCTACCTCTTGAGTGTTCATCACCTCTATTTCTTTGATGCTCGGATTAGTGAGTTGCTTGGTTAACTCAAGTTCATTGAATAATTGGTTGTTTTCTGATGCTAACTTGGCCAAGAGGTCAGCTTCTGCATTCTCACTTTTGGGAATTTACAGTATTTCCCATTATCCCCCTTCCTGCTCAAGCTTCTTTAGGAGCTGTCTTACCTTTTCCACGTATTTAATCATGCTCAGCTCTTTAACTTAGTATGTACCTTTGACCTGGTTGACCACTAATTAAGAGTCAGAGTAAACCTTGAGATGCTCGGCTCTGACTTCTATGGCCAACTTAAGCCCAGTAAGCAGTGCTTCATACTCGGCTGCATTATTTGTGGCATTGTACTTGATCTGGACTGCGTATTTGATTATGAGCTTGCCTGGTCCAATGAGCATAACACCAACTCCTGACCCTTGAGCTCTAGATGCTCCATCAATGTACAGCTTCCATTCCCGGTAAGATACCAGGGCTGCTTCTTTCACTGTCATTTCTTGAACAAAATCCGTTAATGCTTGAGCCTTTATCTATTGACGAGGCTCGTAACTGATATCAAATTCACCTAGTTGGACTGACCATTGGACAAGGCATCCTGAGGTTTCGGGCCTCTGGAGAATTTTCCTTAAGGGAAAGTTTGTTCTGACCACAACTGAATGAGCTTGAAAGTACTGTCTGAGCTTTCTGGATGTGTAGACAACCATCATTGCGAGTTTATCCAATTTGGGATACCGGACTTCCGAGCCTCTGAGAATCTTACTGACATAATAAATTGGGCTTTGCTGGCTCCCTTCTTCTCGAACCAATACTGAGGCGATGGACTCATGTCCAATAAAGAGATATAAGTATAGGAACTCCTCTGGGATTGGCCTGCTAAGTAATGCTGGTGAAGATAAAAAAATTTTATCTCTTCAAACGTTGTCTGGCATTCGTCATCCCATTCGAACTTCTTGTAATTTTTCAAAGCTCGGAATAAGGGTAAACATTTTTTAGCTGAGCATGAGATGAACCTTCCAAGAGCTGTGATTCTGCCATTAAGCTTCTGGAGCTCATTCAGTGTTTTAGGAGCTTTCATGTTGAGAATGGCTTCCATAATTTCTGGGTTCGCTTCAATTCCTCTATGTGAAATCATGAATCCCAAGAACTTGCCTGCTTTTACTCTAATTACACACTTGTCCAGGTTTAGCTTGATTCAGTATCGATCGAGAATATGAAAGATTTGCTCAAGATCCTCAGCATGCTCTTCTACCCGCTGGCTTTTGACGATGATGTCATCCACATATACTTCCACATTCAGCCCAATCTGATCTTGGAAAACATGGTTCATCAGCCTTTGGTAAGTTGCACCAGCATTCTTTAGCCCAAAGGGCATAACTTTGTAGCAGTAAATTCCCTCATGAGTAATGAAGGATGTTTTCTCCTGATCCTCCTTTTTCATTGGAATCTGGTGGTATCCCTGAGCAACATCAATGAAACTATACAAGTTGTGACAGGCTGTTGAATCTACTAATTGATCAATTGTTGGTAATGGATAGCTATCTTTGGGGCAAGCTTTGTTGAGATCTATGTAGTCAACGCACATTCGATATTTCCCATTAGCTTTCTTGACCAGTACTACATTGGCTACCCATTCCGGGTGTGTAACTTCTCTGATAAACCCAACATCTAGTAATTTATTCGTTTCTTTAGCAATTACCTTTTGCCTTTCGTAGGCAAATTTTCTCTTCTTCTGAATCACATGTTTGACTCCGGGATTAATGTTCAAGCTGTGTGATGCAATCCAAGAATCTACTCCCACAATCTCGGATGCTTGTGAAGCAAAGCTGCTTGAGTGTTTGCTCAGGACGTCACTTATTCCCTTCTTGATTTCCTCGTTGAGTTCACCACCAATTCTGACTGTCTTGCCTTCAGCTATCTGTAGGTCTTAGACTTGATCAACTGGCTCTGGGTTAGCACCTTGCTTTTCTGTCTCTAGTTACTCTAAAGGGAATGCTTCTGTCTGAGGTTTGACAGCTAGTTGATAACATTACTTGGCCATTAATTGATCTCTAAGGATTGTTATTACTCGGTCCTCTAAGGGGATCTTCATGGTTAGTCGTCTAACGCCTATGGCCGCGTCAATCTCATATAAGATAGGTCTTATGATGATCCTATTGTAGGTGAGCGGAAGATTGACTATGTTGGATAGTGACTTGGTCGCTTTTATATCTCCGATTTCTCGATTTCCAAACACTATTGCCAATTCCACCACTCCTATTGGTTGTGTTGTTCCTCCATAGAAGCTCGTAATGGGGTTTTTAATAGGTTTTAGATCAGTGACTAAACCTCTCATTGCCTTGTAAGCGTTCCATGAAAGCGCGTTGATGGCGCTCCCATCATCAATCAGGAGTCTTTTAACTAGATAATTTTGGATATATGCAGTTATGACCAAGGCATCATTATGAGGATGCTGAGCATGTTTCCCATCATCAAGTCCAAAGGTGATGGTAGTCTTTTGGTTAGAAACTCGGCTTTCCCTCCAGGGTCTCTTGAGCCTCTTCTCAGTAGGTGTCTCTCCTCCAACAATCATATTAATGACACCCGCTACTTCATTCTGAGCTCTCTTTGCTTCTTGTTTATCATCTTCCTTTTTATTAGGATCTCCATTTCTGGTGAATCTTCTGAGCTTCCCATTTTTTTATCAGTTCTTCAATTGCAAATACAAGTTCTCAGCATGAGTCTGTTTCATGTCCGAAATCTTGATGATATTGACAATACTTCCTCTGGTCTGGAACTCCTTTCTTGGAAGGACTCAATCTTCTAGCTGGAGTTATACCTACTTCATTTTTTTTATCCACATGAGAATTCGTGACTTGTTGGCATTTAAGGGCGTAAAGCTTTCAATTTCTCTTCTATAGCCATCTGTTGGGTTTCTGAAGTTATTCCGAGGAACTGTAGGCCTTTTTGTATCCATTCTTTCATTTTTCTTGAAAGATGGTTTCTCATTATCCTTTCTTAGTCTTCTATCCTCGTCCATTTTGATAAGCTTTGTAGCCATTGACATAACTTCTGAGAAGGTGTGTGGCTCTTTTGTTAAAATCTTGTCTTTGAGCTTTCCCAACCGAGTTCCATTCTTCAATGCTTCTATAGCAACTTCATCACTTAAATTTTCAATCTGTATAGCCACTTTGTTGAACCTGTCCAAGTAGCTTCTTAATGTCTCATTAATTTCCTATCTGCATGTCCGGAGATCGTGGATACTCTTCGTTAGAGGAACGTTGGTGATAAACCGAGTTCTGAACTTCTCAACTAGTTCCTCAAAAGATGACATAGAGTTTTTTGGGAGCTAGTGAAACCACCTCTGAGCAATTTTGGTAAGGGTACTAGGAAAGACTCGGCATAAAATCTCATTATTGACATTCTGGAGCATCCTTTTCTTTTTGAATGACGATACATGATTGACTGGATCTCCGGTACCATCATACTGCTCCAGCTGAGGTAGTTTGAACTTGGATGGGATTTTTGTCTTATTAATCATGCTTACAAAAGGTGTTGTTCCTTCTAGAACACACTCATCTTCCTTCCTTGGCCCAGTTCGAGCTTTCAAAATTACTTATTCAACCTTCTGAGCTATCTGTGAATCGTCCAAAGCCAGAATGCTCATGCTAGATTCTTCTTCTGGGTTTTTTCGGGCTTCTCTGTTTTCACCAGGTATATTCTATGCTGCCACCGGTGGTATGGCTATGTTATTTTCTGGATTAGCTGCTCCGGGATTATTGTATTGAATCAGGGCATTCAGCTATTGTTGCATGAGCATCATTTGAGCTTGGATACTTTTGATCATTGCTTCTTTGTCTGATGAAGGTAGGTTGAGTGTTTGGGTTACAGTGTTTAGGTCTGGGGTGTTTATGATAGGAGTTCCTGGTATGCTAGGGAAGGGTATGTAAGGGATGGGTCTGCTGGTATGTTGGAACGAAGCATAATAAGGGAAAGTCATCCCTGGGGTTAGCCAATTATGAGCAATGCTAATTGGTGTACTGAAGGGATTTTGCAATGATAGTCCAACATGCTGAGTAACAATTGTTGAATCAATTGGGATAATAGGAGCTGACGGGTTAATTAGAGTTTCTAAGGCTATAGTTAGAGGATTAATCTAGGTTTCTAGGGCAGTAGCTGGTGGATTGATTTGTGTATTTGTGGCTGGAGGTGGACTGAACGTCATGGTATGAATTGCTTTGCTCGGTAGATGGTAATGGCTTTGACTCGAGAGATTCCCACAGACAGCGCCACTTGATAACTTGATTTCCGGAACCTTCGAGTCCTGTGGTCAAGCAATCAGCAAAAAGAAAGGTGAGAGGTAGGGTTACCCCCACAAACCCTCAGATGCTTAAGTCAGAGAGAGTAGAGAGAGAATCCAGAGAGATAAAAGAGATAGTACGAGCTTAAGAAAATAGAATGAATAATGGGGGGAGAAGTGAGCAGTATTTATAGAGAATGAGATATGCAAACCTAGGATGAATGAGATTCCTCTTGCATGTAGGACTTTCTCTTATTTGGGGAGTATCCTTCCTAATATGGGATTCTTCCTAAAGAAGGACTCATTTTCCTATTTGGATTGGGCATCCTTATTCTGCAAGTAACATTCTCTTTAGGAAAATAAAGTATTAATTGAATAAAAATATACTTGTGGGGTATTGATAGGTAAGTAGATGATCCTACTTAAAAATGTTAGAGAAAGGAACCAGTCCTTTTGGGGGGAAAAAGGAAAAAGAAGGGGGCTAAAGTCAAGTCATGATAATATATATATATATATATATATATATAACTTTTTCTAGAAAATATGTGGTTATGGGGTCTTTATATTCTATTTTACTTTGATAATATTTAAAATAGAGAGATGGCAAAAACACATAAATATGTTAAGCCTAACGAATTAATTTTGTAACATTTAAAAATTCTGACATGGTATTATTATTATTACTTTTTTCATAACTATTTTTTGATTATTTGATAACTATTTTTTCTTTAAAAATCACAAATTATTGGCACACTTTATTAGCATGAAACTATTTTGTTCATTTTCAAATAAAATGAAAATTTGAATATAAAATTTTCTGTTATAAAATATTTTTTATATTAAATTTTTAAATATGATTATTTCATATTGAGTATAAAATTAATTTCTTCTAATATATTTATAACCAACACTAATTTAAAAAAAAGTAATATAATAAAAATTTAAATACAGAATCTTCCATTATAAAATATTTTTCTACGAAGCAATAAGTAAAAAACTAATTTTCTCATAGCAAAATTTTGTGAATAACTACACCGCACTTCATCATTAGTGTTCTTAAGGTGTGAATGACATAAATATCCTTAACTTTAATGTCTATTTGTGAATTTATTTAATTTATTTTATATTGAATTTATTTAAGTTTTTTTATATATTTTAACTATCTAAATAAATTATAATCCTTATGAAAAATAAATTATTTTTAATTTTTACTATTTAAATCATTTTCAAAATAAAAATTATTTTTAATGAACTTAAATATTTACAATTTTTTTAAAAAAAATTATGTAAACATTATTTTAATGAAACAAGAACTGTATACGTATAAATTATTTTTTGTTTTATGTATAAATTATTTTTTGATATTAGATGCTTGAACATATTTTTCTATTCTTATTCATATCATTTTATAATTTTTTACATGACATTAGACCCGTAAATATATTTTGATTATAAATATATTAATTAATATATATATATATTATTCATATCATATGATTTTATTTTAACAAGTAAATATTTTCCTACACTACTAAAATAATTAAAAAGATATAAAAATATGACAATTAAAATCTATAATAATTACTCTAATATCACATTTTTTGAGAAAATAACAG
>CATIWK010360554.1:0-15970 GCA_949634005.1 Mallotus japonicus
ATTTACAGAAATAAAAAAAAAGCCTCAACACTATATTAAAGAAATTAATAATAAATATTTTTGAAACAAAAATACAACTTTTTTATTCACAGATTAACAGATCGAGGAAAACAATTTGTTTTAAATCTAATAATAAAAAAACAAGCTATCTTTTTCACAGATCGGCAACATGCAACCATTTTTTTCACATAATATAACACATGCAACTACAGATTTTATTTAAAATTTAAAAAAATATTACCTTATCACAAAATATTGCTCTAATTCACAGCGTTTTTCACAAAATAAAAAATTTCTCTACACAGCTTCCACCATATCATCAAATAGATCTCAAATGGATCTTAGAGATTTAGATTCCACCATTATCTAATACAATAAAAAAACGAGGGACATTAATATTAGCCTCATAAATCAAAGAACTAATTTAAAACACAAAAGATAATAATAAAAGTTTTTTTCAAAATATAACTTAACTTACAGACAAGAACAATACTAAACTACGTAGAAGGAAGGAATGAGAAACACAGATCGTTATCGGAAAAAAACCAAAAGATTACATCAGAACAAGTTGTTCTGATTTAGTAGATGAGGCCATGAGGGATCAAATGAGAGCAGGAGTTGAGAGATTAGCAAGATTAGGGTTTGATTTTGAGATTTGAGAAGACAATCGATTAGGGTTAGACACACAGGAAGAGAAGAGGTTGAGAGAAAAGGTGAGGCGGCGGTAGGGTTAGAAACAGAAGGGGCGTGAATAAAATGAGGAAGTAGGGTTTCTGAAGAATAAGTGGTTTATATATGTAAGGTTATAAGTTATAACCCTACATATATAAACGACGTCGTTTCACTTAGTAGTAAGGATAATTCAGTAATTCGGTCGGTTCGGTTTCTTAATTCCTCAAACCGAACCGCAAACCGAATACCGAAATTCCCTAATCTCCCCAACCGAACCGCCCCGCTTTCCTCTTTCAACAAAGCCGATCTTGCATATTCGGTTCGGTTTCAGCCGGTCCATTCGGTCCGGCCGGTTTTTGCACACCCCTAGTCCTCATTAACAGATTGTACTCTCAGTGCAAATAAAATGAAAATTTGCTTGTAGAAAAAAGAAATGGTCCATGAAAATTTGCTACTATACCGATTCTAATCTCTTATTTATTTATTTATTTTTTTTAGGAAAGATTCTAATCTCTTATTGGTTGCTTCTTTTTTTATTTTTATTTTATATATGGTACTGTTTATTTTTTAATATTTTTATTTTCTACTGCCTGTGGGAGTGGGACTTTTTTCATATATTTATTGTTTATTTTTTAATATTTTTATTTTTATTTTTATTTTCTGTTTGCGACGTGGTTTCCCTTTTTTTTTTTTTTTTTCTTTTCTTTCTTCTTCCAACGATATATACATATATACTGTTGACTTGTTTTTGCCATGAGATGGATTGGTCTTGTTGGTGGAGCTGTTGTTGTTGAATGTTGACCTTTGGTGGATCCATCCATATTGTTTAATTGGGTATTTTCTGTGTAAATGGTAAAGAGTTTTTAGCTCTTTTGCTCATCGACGGATGGATTCAGTGGAGTCATTAGCTAGATGAGCCCGCATTTTATCAGCCAAATGGATGTCCAAATTGGTCAACCACTCCTGGAATTAATTGCCAAGGTTCTTCGACGGAAAATGAATGGCAATTCATGCTGTCCCTGAAAAATCACTCGATTGAATGTGGTCGTACTTATCGCGAATGTATCAACTTCGATTTGAAAAATTTCCCCCGTCTCCCAGGTAAAAGTGATTCCTGAATACAATATATCCTTTTCTTTTTTAACTATTTTTAGCAACTGCAAACGATTTGAGTTTCATCCCGTGAATCAGTAATAGTTTATACAATTTTTTCTAAATGTTTCACTTAACTCTTTCCTGTCAATCATTGGTCGTCTACTAGAGCTGCTACTCGCTGGATTTCTTTGTATCAGGTAACAATGAAAAGCTGCTACCAACAAATATATATCACATGAGTGCCTCCAACATTTTTTTTTTTGTTTAAGTTGAAAAAATCACTGTTTAAGTTGCTGTTTCTGGTCTTCTTGATAATCTGCAAAAAAAATTATATCTATTCTCTTCATAATTTTTTTTTTCTTAGATATATTTCTACTTATAGAAATATGTATATATTTTTTTTATCAGTCTGGGTCTTACATTGTATTTACTATGTCTTATTCAATATTGCTGTTTATAGTTATTAATGCAAATAGCATGCCAAATTTTTCATTGTATAATTGCAGGACAAGGAATTTAATTTTGAAGATGTTCCAGATACCAGTTATTGAGGTGCCAACTAATTTACCAAATATCCGTAAAGATTTACCCATATAGGCTTTTGCTGTAGGGCATGTAACTTCATTTTTATCTGATATATCAATTTATCAAAATTGGTGATTTCATTTTTTGTGAATTTTGATTAGACCGCTCGTGGAAAATGGGAGTATGTCCATCTAGAAATTGAATACATGTTTAGACAGGGTCATCTAGTTTTAGTTGGGACAACCAGGTAAGCCTCTGGCAATCTCTTCTAGTTATTCTTGTCCTCATATAGGTTTGAATGCAAGATCCCTATGCTTCCTATTGCTGAGACTATCATTGTGCTATCAATGGTCAAGACTGGCAATTCCTTATTATTCTATTGTACAATAGTTGAAAAAATTTCTCAGATTATAGTGATTATAATATGAAATAAATATTACTTTGCGGCTATATATGTTAAAACTATCAGAGATATATAAGCTGTTGTGGTGTATTTTTCACATATAAGCTTAAGCTGTTAGGTTAAGCAGTTCTTTAATGAGATAACAAAACCTCTTTGTTCAATTAGTCTGGTTTTCTATAGACATTCAGGCCTGATGGACTTCTGCATGAAACTACAATGTCTTCATGCCAGAGGCGGTTTCTTTGTAGAAGAAAGTTATTTTGCAAGCTTTGGATTTTTATTTTGTTTCAAGATTGGAGCATATTCTTGCATTGCACCTTATAAGTTGACTGGATTTGTTTTTACACACCCCTGTTGATAGAAAAAAAATTGTGGATGAGTTTTGAAATATGTTGATCAAAATAACCCCATGCTAGTAGATTTATTTATGAATAATGAGGTTCAGGCAGATATATGACTGTCATTATTTTTTTCTTGTAGTGTTGAGAATTGTTAAAGCTAATGAAACTTAGCTTGATAGTTGATGAATTTAGTTTGTTTAACTAGATTAGTTAGTGTTGTACTTGTAGGTATAGTTGAAGATATGGTTCTTGTTTAAGTGTACAAGCAAAATCAAGTAAGATACACCATTACTAGTAGGTGTAGATGTCATTTCTAAGTATGAATATTTTTTGTAAAATATGTAATATTGCTGCCATAAATACAGCAGTTTTGTTAATGAAGCGTGTGGGAGTTCAAGACATTTTTCATTGTTTTTAGTTCTTTTTTCTTGGCTATCACCACCTCAACAAGAATTCTGAATATCTGTCAGACCTGCTTAAGCAGTGGAAAATCCCGCACAATATTCTGAATGCACAACCCAAGGTTGACTAAACTTTACCTGTAATGCTAATCGATTCACAATTTGCTATGTTAGGCTTTCAGATGTTGTTTTTACTATAATACTTTTACCAGATTTTTATTTTTATTTTTTGGGTTCTTTTCCATTAGTATGCTGCAAAGGAAGCTGAAATTATTGCTCAAGCAAAGCGAAAATATGCCATTACCATCTCTACAAATATGGCTGGCAGAGGCACAGATATAATTCTGGGGGGAAATCCAAAAGTGTGTTCTCTTGCTAGTTGATTTAGTTTTTATATTATGTTCTTTTGATATGTTTCCAGCACTCCTTTTTTCAGAAATGATGTGAAATTTGGATGGTACACTATGTTCCTAGTTGCATCTTTACTTCTCTCACCTTCTTTATTTCTTTTTATTGGAGTGATTGTTTGATACTGGCTAGGAAATGACTTCTTCCACCTTCTCTGATCACAATATTGACAGATGTTTGCTAAAGAAATTGTAGAGGATAGCTTGCTTTCTTTTCTAACGCATGAGGCTCCTGATGTTGAAGCTAGTGGTGGGATAATTTCAGAAAAGGTGCTGGCCTTTGATTATCCTAGGTAGTAGACCTTTTTTTTCCCAAATTTTGAACAAACTTTTTCGCCATAGGTAATGTCAAAGATAATGGTTGGATCAACATCATTAGCGCTGCTTGTAAAGGCTTCACTTATGGGTTCGTGATTGATTAAAAATTTTTTGAATCACCTGCTTTAGAAAAATACCTCTGTACAATGATGTATCCTACAGTGTAGCATACTTTATTTTGAATGTCTATTTCCACATTTAAATATGTTGGCAAGAGTGAGAGTAAGGGCTGGACATATGGAGAGGCAAAATTGATGATCTTAGAGTCCGTAGAAATGAGCCAATCAGTGGATATTTTGTAACCTCAATTGCAATTAATCTGCTTGCTTGTGTTTGCAAGTGTATGCATCCACTCACAATTTTGTTTGCTTATTGCTTTAATTTTCATTGATAGCATCCAAGGAGCTGGAATTTGGATAAGCTTTTGATAGAGTTTATTACTATTGCGGGAAAGCTTATGGATGGTTAGTTTTTTTCAGATCTTTTTTAGTTCTTTTGATATATTTCTTCTTGTTCTGTTATTTACTATGCTTGTGAGTGATTAGCTGCTATATGTGGAGGTGAATTTTGCTTAGAAGGAATTTCTTCCAGACTCATTTGCAGGGATCACTGGGGAGGCTCTGCTGAAATCTCTTCTACAACTTCATGAATCAAGCTCTATAGACATCAGCAGTTTCTACCTCCCAAACTTGCCAAAGCCTCCAAATGCTTTTTGAGGAATACGCAGGAATTGTTATTTATTAAAGTTTTGGCTTACTATTTGTTCTGATGAATGACTAGGTGAGTCCAATCATAATGGTCAGTATTCTTTGCTTCATTTCCCATGTTGGTAATCTGAGTTTTATAATTCTCTGGCTCGTCTAACGTAGGAACGGGAGACACCCGACAGCTACTAATCTTCTTTGCAAGTATCTTGGAGATTTTCTTTTTGCTTCATATTGGAATGTTGTACAAGATTCTGGTTTTGATGATGCATGCATCAAGGAAATTGAGGTGAGCTTTGTTTTTCTGAGATTCTTCTTTTATGTGGACTTAGAAGGCCATTTTTCTGGAGGCAGTTTTCTGCATGATACAACTTGAAAAATGCATCTTCAACAGTTTTCAGAGAGTTGCTTCCTAATCTCCTTTTTTCATCTTATTAAATGCAGTTCTTCTGAAGACCTTAGACTGTTTCCAGAGGGATCATCTCGTAAACATGAATAGGCTCAGTTCAGCGCTATTATGATTTGTTGCTTTAGTTCAATTTATGCTTCCAATAGGTATAACCTAATATGGAATATATGGCAGGGAAGTGTAAGAAGTTCTGGGCACAGGAATCCCCTTGAAGAATACAAAATTGATGGGCGTCGATTGTTCATTTCAATGCTGAGTTCAACTCGAAGACTAACTGTTGAAACCCTTCTGCAGTATTGATTATTCCCTTGGAGTCCCAGGAAACGTTTGCATCATAAATGCTGATTGGTCATGATGTGGAAGGTGTGTATCATTCTTCTTCTTAAGATGGTAGTGCCTTTTCAGAAATTGATTTGGAATCTAGTTAATTCTATGATTTTGTGAAGTTGTGCTGATTCAGCAGTAATCACTATTAAATTAGGAAAGAGAAGACGGAGAAAAGGTTAGGTTGAAAAAGGGATGGGAGCTGGGAAAAAGAAGAATAATGATATTAGTGGGAATCAAAATTCTACTTGTCATAGCTTAAAACCAGTGCCATTACATGGCAATGAAGACGACCACAAAACTTTAAGTAAGAGAAAGCTCCAAGCAAAGAAAGTTAAAAGTATTAAATTGGGAAAACACCTGATTGACAACAAAGACTAAATAAGACTCTTAAAGCTCTAGGAAAGCCCCAGATTTGACTGACTTAATGACAAAAAATCTTTATCCATTGAGGACTGCACCAAAAAAAAAAAAAAAAAAAAACCTTAAATTAGTTAAAAGAATATTTTTCTGAACCCCTCTATTTTTTATTTATTTTTTTCTTTCTGCACATTACTTTCCCTGGTTGGATATAACTTTTGCAATGCTGAATTAGCAATAAAACTTTGATTCCTGATTAGTAATGTGGAAGTTTGAGCTTGTTATCTCTCTCTATTTTTAGAAAGCGGAACAAATAATATTTTTCAGTTTCATTGTGTTATCCGCATTATTTGCTTTAGAACGATGAGAAATAAAATGGTAGGCACCAGCAGTAAGGAAGGTGCTTCATTGGATGAGCCATGATCGTGCACTGCAGTTGTATACAAAAGTATTCTGCTCTCTGTTCGTTTATCTGTCAACTCAAATAACTCTTCTTTTTGGTTCGCTTGAGATCACTGTCATAAGGACTATTTTTTACTTTGATTTGCAGGAAATTAATCAGAGTTTATGTAATATGCTTTTCTATAGAGGTACAACTTTTGCAAAGAGATTAGATTACAAGAAATTATGAGCCTCAGTCCAGCGAGTCTGTGCAACGAACCAAGTTCATCCAAAAATATAATTGACAGATGTCTTACTATTGGCATTGGAAGGGATATTATATTTCAAATGTTTTTCCTCGTTTTGGACTTCTATGGCATAATTTTGAATCTAAGGATTATGTCATGGCTGGGGTAAAAATGCTCCTTGTTTTCGATGCAGGGTGATTAGTGGACAGCCCATCAATGTAGCTTACTGATACAACTAACTTTATCAAGAGAGAATTAATGGTGATGGAAAGGGGAGAAGAGTGCAAAAGATGGAGAATAGATCAAGATGATCTAGAGTTTATTAGAAAACAACAATTACAACAGTTTACAGAATCAGCTCTATACATTTTATAGCTAACAATTAACTACATAATACTCCAATCACTGATCAACACGTGTACAACTTGTAACTGATTTGTTACTTGCTGTAATCTAACCATCCAGCTCATCAATCTTTGGCATTTAATCCAACGATTACAAAATTATTGACTTAACATGTATCACTTACCATATCAAACTCATGTTAGTAATTTCTCTTCTCCGTGCAAACAGGTGTACATTGTGGAGTGACTGTCTGGCTTTTTATCACATAAGCAAGAGATTATTGTTGTAGGTCAAGCTGGAGCTTTGGTTGCACTTTTCTTTTCTTTTCTTCTGCTCTTTAGCATCAGTGCTGTTGTATCTAGTTTTTGTATCGTTTTGTTTTTGGTTTATTTTTTGTTCTGCCATCATTGTTTCTCTACAGATTTTTTCACTTAACATGAGTTTGCCTAGGTTTTTTTTTTTTTGGGAGGCCTATTGGCTTGGGTTTAACTGGCATTCTCATGTTAAGTTTTTCCTGGTTGTATAACAAAATTATCTGGTTATCAAAAAAAAAAAAAAAGCAAGAGATTATTGTCCAATACCAATGTTGGTCGAATTGTATTGTTTCATTTTTTGTCCTAAACGGGAGCGTTTCTTTTCTGATGTCAAATTATTGGCCAAATGTAAATTTTGAAATCCTAAACCACACCACAGTTTGTCTGCATTCTTTCAGATGTTACAACAATGTTGTATGTACCTATTGAGTATGCAGGGTTTAGGAAGAAGACTAAATGTCTTTCTCAGTGGAGTCCTACACTGCCTGCTGCTCCTTGTCCATGTAATTCTTGAATGAAAATGTTTTGGTAACGCAAAACTTTTAACATGCATTAGTTTCAGTATTTCTGTTAGCTAATGAAGTATGATGGTAAAGGGAAGCTCTATGTTTCCTTTTGAATTTTGATGTTGAAGTGAATCTTCGAATCCAACTTCACAATCAGGCCCTAGTAACCATTAGGAAGAACTAGATGCGAACTTTGTGGTACGATCTGTGCATATTTGAGAGGTTTCATGTATATTAGCCATCACAGATGCATGTCGCTAATAAGTACAATTAGCTATAGAGTTATAATTTCTATTACTATAAATCATATTTAGCCACAATTTGTTGCAAAATTTTGTAACTGTAATGTGATTTATATGCAGAAACGAAAGTCTTAACAGATCATCTAAGACCCACCAGAACAACAAGCCTTAATCTGCCAAAAATTGATCCATGTCGTCAATCATTACTGCCTTCACATAAATCTAAAACAATCATCAACAATTATCAGCTTGGATCTTCAGCTTTCAGTTCTATTAAAGAACAGTTCATTCATTATCTGGTCAAGGAACCATTGTTTTTGTTGCTTGATTTTTGAAATTACTATTCTACTTCCTTGCAACTTCTTCGTTTTCTGAACTAGTTAATATAAATATTGGATACAGTTGTGCACACACACATATATATATATGATCAACATATATAAATAAATAATAAGAGTACCACATTATAATAATTCTGATACAGGCCATTGCGTACCAAAAACAACAGCATCATAAATCAAATTGATGTCATCAATGTCTATGTTGATGGATTTCCAACTCCAAGCCATTCTAGAAAATGTGGATTAAATTATCTTCACAAATTATGTATACTTTTATATTAATTATTATTCATTAACGATGGATAGCTATATGTATTTTTTTTCTTAATATTAACACCTTTTTTTTTTTGAACAATTGGGAGTTTAATAGGGAGGAAAAATTAAACTCATGACCTCAACTTTATAATATCCATCACTTGAGCCATTAGACTATAAAGAGAGAACTAATAATTACACAGTTTTGATTTATATTTAGATTCAGAGGGACATATTGATCATTTAATTAGTTATACTAATGAAATATAAATACAATTGGGTAATTTTAAATTTTTTTTATGTGGATAGAAGTAGATTAATTTTTCACCACAAGAGAGAGAGTAAGGAAGAGGGGGTGGGAATTCAAACCCTCCTAATTATAGTGTTCATGGGGACTATAATTTTTAAAATTGATCATTTGTTAAAATAAATAATTCACGGATAATTTAACTAGTCTATATGATATATATGCTAAGAATCTATGAAAAATATCCAAATAATAATTTTAAAATTAATTACTTATGCGGTAATTTTTTTGAACAAATATGGTAAATTCATATCATATATATATATATATATATACATAATTACTTTTAAATTATGATATGTAAAATTATTAAAAATTCTAATTTTTCTTTAAAAATAGACAATAAAGAAAATTTTTAAAATTTTTAACTCACTGAAGGGCAACAAAGCTAGGAAAGGAATTTTTTTTACAAATTATAAATGTAATTTTTAGGATTTCATTTTGGTAATTATATTATTCTGTTCAAAATTTGAAAGAAAAGCATAAAAAAAGTTAAGGGATCCAATGGTGGAGGATAAGCGCTCAAAATCCTATGGCTGAGGCAAGGCATGCCCGAATCAGGAAACCTGCTTGTTGCCCGTGGGTCAATTTTGTCCCTCCTTCGCAACCGCACATTTGGTTATTAGCAGACGGTGACAATCAAAGAAAAGGAGATTTAGTGTTGGGTTATTAAATTCTTAAGTGTTGGGCACTCTTGCCTTATCAGAATGTTTCTTTTAATCCACACGCATCAACACAGCTTTATTAAATTAAATTAGGAAAAATCCACTAATAAACCCCTCCTAAACTTTCACATTTTATTATATTGAGACCCTATCCTTTTATTGTATTTTAATAAATTGTTAAACATTTATTTTTGTCATTACTAAGGACTTTTTGACGGAAAATGAAACAAAAAAATCGGAAATTTTTTTTTAATATGTTCTCCTTTGTTTTTCCAGGAAATGAAGAACACTAACACATAACACATACTCCATTACAGAAAATCACTAATAGATCATCTATATACCAATATAAAAAAAAAAGGAGTGACATCAAATCTGAAATATAAAAACTATCAATAGATCAAGAAGAAAAAGGAAGAAGAATTCACAAATATAAATTTTAATATTGAATTTTGATCATCTTTCCTCTCTTTGGTAGGAGGTAACTCATCCATACTGAGAGCTTGTAGACCAAGGCCACTCCTATGTCATTCATTAGTGACAACTGAGTAGGAATTTGTTGACCTTATGCATGATCAACCTCTCTGTTTTAATTTTAACAAACAATTTGATTTATTAACAAAGTTTGCTAAGTGTTGTAGATCAAAACTCTCTTTAAAAGAAGCTAAAATCAATTTTGAAAGTTCCTCAAGACTTAAACAAAAAGCTAAAGCAAAATGGAAAGCATTCCACATTAGTTTTGAGTCAATTCAAGCATAAAGGCATGTATCACGAGCTTCCCTCATGACCTGGAGCTAGAGTCATAAGCCAAAGGCACAAAGGAGTTCAAGAAAGAATGATTAGCCAGGATTGCTCATGATCTCCCATCACGATTGTGAGCAAATCATGAGGAGTGATCCAGACCATGATCCAACAGTTCAATTCGTGACTATGATGCTCTCCTCAAGCCCTCACCAAGCTGGACTACTCATGAGTCGTGCTCACGCTCGTGACTTGCCCGTGAGCAATCCCTGAAGGATTCTTAAAGAGAGCCTAAACCTTTGATGAGTTGGACTGCTCATGATCCCCAATCACGATCGTGAGCAGCTCGTGAGGCATCACACCCAAGTAACAACGACTATTTCTAACAACCCTTCAGGTGCAACGACTATATTTTTATGCATCACAATTGTGAGTACCTCCTCATGATTGTAAGCAAGCTTTCTCTTGCAAAAAGTAAGATTGCATTAATTGCAACTCTATGGTGGTTGAAGATGAATTGAATCCTCTCCAATAGCTCTTTTATGATCTCTAAGTATAAAAACAATTTCTGGAGCTTCATGCAAGAGTTACACACCTTGGTTGTTGAAAAATTATTCTTAGCATTCATTAAGCATTCAATTTTCTCTTCTAATTTTCTTCATATTCAATTATTCTCTTGAGTATGGGTTGTGTGTTAGAATTAAGTCTCTTCTTCTTCTATTTTCTGGGGTTAGAAAAAGGGAAGTGAGGATTGTTCTAGTGTGAAAGGTTGTGTTCTCCTATTGAAAACACTTGGATATTTGGTTAAGAGTAATCCTAAAACTCTTGGTTGTAAGGTTAGAGTTGAGTCAAAACCTTAAAGTTTTAAAAAAAATCAATCTGAGGGAATAGATTATAGTGATTCAAAAATCCTAACTTGGAAGAGTTAGGTGGAGACGTAGGTTTGTTAATAAGCCGAACTCTTAAACACTTGTGTTCAATTTTCTTTAATCCTTTTCTTGCTTTAAATTTTTATTAATTACACCCTAAAATCTTAAAAGCCATATTCACCCCCTTCTAGGGCTATTACAATTGGTATTAGAGCTTGACTTTTTGGTACTTAATTGCAAGAAGAAAAGATCATGAGGAGTGAATCCTTAAACTTTTTATCTCTTAGACCCTTCTTTGATGGTAGTAATTATCAACATTGGAAGTTCAAGATGGATTTGTACTTAAATAGTGATCCAATTAGACTTTGGGATGTTGTTCCAAGGGGTCGGGAACCACCAAAAGCCACAATAGATGGTGTTGAAACCACACTCACAAGAAGTCAGTGGTCAAATGATTAAAAAGAATAGAATTATAAGAACAAGAAAGCCATGACAATCTTATTTGCCTCTATATCTAGAGAAGAGGGAGGCAAAGTTCAATATTGCCAATCTGAAAAAGAAGTATAGGAGACTCTTGAAAATCACTATGAAGGAAACATTCAAGTGAGAAACAAAAAGGTTCAACTTCATGTATATAAATATGAGCTTTTCAAGATAAAGCCTCAAGAATCAATAACATAGATGATAAATCACCTCAACTCTCTTTTAACTACTCTCAAGAAACTTGGAAAAAACTTATACAAGAAAGAAGTAAACATAAAGATTCTAAGAATCCTACCTAAGAAGGATTGAGAATCTAGAGTTACTTCAATTGAGGAAGCTCATAACCTCTCAACTCTCTCAGTAAACATTCTCATTGGGAAGCTTCTCACACATGATCTTACACTAAAGCAAAAAGAAGATGAGAAAGAAGAGAAGAAAAAGGGGATCACATTAAAGGCCATCAAAGAAGCAAGTGATGATAAAAGTCTTGTTGACTCTAGTGAAGATGATGATGAAATAGCTATGATCACTAGCGAATTCAAAAAATTATTGAAAAGAAAATACTTCTCAAGGCAAAGAGAAAATAAGAGGTATGATGGAAAAAAAACAAGAAAATTACTTGTTATGAATACAAGAAATCTGGACATATTAGGAATGAGTGTCCAAGATTGAAGTTCAAGAACAAAGGAGCAAAGGACACGAAGAAGGCCTTTAAAGCTTCATGGGATGACTCATCTGAATCTAAAAAGGAAGAGGAGTAATAAGAAGTGGCCAACCTTTATTTCATAGCTCTTGAAAATAAAAATGAGGTACCATATACTTCTCACTCTTCTTGTGATAATTATGATAATGATGATGATGATGATGATGACGACGATGAGAGCTCTATTGTAAGCAAACTCATGCTTAAATGCAAAAGCTTACTTTCTAAGAAAAAGAATTACAAGCATGAGCTCTCTAACCTATCTAAGGAATTTGAAAACTTGAAAAATAATTTTTCAAAGCTTGTTGAATTAAATGAAAAAATTGCAAATGATTTAAATATTTTTATCTTCTTGAAGGATCAACTCAAAAAAGCTAGCAATGAAAATCTTTAGCTTTCCAGAGAAGTGTTGGATTTAAAAAAATTCCATTTCTAAATTCAAAAAGGGAAAAAAAAACTCTAGATAGTATTCTTGATCCCTAAAAATTCTATCGGAATACTCATGGACTTGGATATACAAATGGAATGTATTTCTCATCATCGTCACATATCAAATTTGTTAGAGCTTCATGTGATTCTTCTCCTTCTACTTCTAAATCCCTTGAGACTCAAGCTCTCAAGGATAAATTGTCTCATGCACCTAGTGTCAAGGCTAAGTCTTCTAAGACTCAACTTTCCTTGACACAAAGGTCTAAGGTACAAGCTAAAAGACCCCAAACTAGGCATGCTTATATGTACACTAGAAGAAACTCCACAAAGCATCCACCTCAATCCCATTCTCTTCATCATTGTGAATGTATGTCTCACATACATCCTAGAATACAAAATCAAACTAGAATGCACACACAAAACTCTCATGCTCAATTTAGGAAGTACACACAATTCACTAATAGAAGGCATGCTCATCTAATTAGAGGGAATAGATTTTCCAATGTTGAATACTTTTATAGCATGACCAAAGGTCACACTAGCAATGTATGCTTTTATAGAAGATTACACTTGCAATTGCTTTCTTTGGACTACTTTAAGACTAACCAACCTAGACCAATGAAGGTTTAGTTCAAAAGGTTATTTAAATGTGTTGCTTGTAGGTTTACTTAAAGTCCATAAAGACTAAAATTCAATGGTACCTAGATAGTGGATGTTCAATGCACATGATGAGAAATAAGAATTAATTCACTTCCCTTGAAGCTAAAGATGGAGAAAATGTCACCTTTGGAGACAATGCAAAAAGGAAGATAGTTGGAATTGGCAAGATAGGTAACACTCAATCCTTATCTATTCACCATATATTGTTGGTTGATGGTTTGAAGCATAATCTTCTAAGTATTAGTCAACTTTGTGACATGGGAAATAAAGTCACCTTCTACCCTAAGAATTATTTTGTTAGTAGCTTAAAAGATGACAAAGTAGTCTTTAGCAATGAAATGGTTGTCTACATGATTGACTTGAATAAAATTGATAATAAAGACTTTAAATGTCTAATGTATATTTCCCATGACACATGGACTTGGTATAGAAGGCTTGGACATGCTAACTTTGAGATCTTAGATGACATTGGTAAAAATGAACTTGTGGATGGATTGCCTAAACTCAAGTTCACAAAAGACAAGACTTGTGATCCTTATCAAAAGAGAAAGAAAACTAAGTCATCTTTCAAACTCAAAAATAGAGTGTCCACCTCTAGACCTTTAGAACTCATTCATATGGACTTATTTGGACCAACTAGAGTAGTTAGCTTGGGTGGAATGCATTATTCATTTGGGTATGCTTCCTCATAAGAATGATGTTTTTAAAGCTTTTCAAAATTTTGTTAAAAGAGTTCAAAAAGAAAAAGTTTTTTGCATTTCCTCTATTAGAAGTGATCATAAAACCGAATTTAAAAATAAGTTTTTCAAAAATTATTGTGATGAAAATGAAATTTTTCATAACTATTCTTCACTTAGAACTCTATAACAAAATGAAGTTGTAGAAAGAAAGAATAGAACTAGTGGAGATGGCTAGAATAATGTTCCATGAATATAGCTTGCCACTATATTTTTGGGCGAAAGTCGTCAACACCACTTACTATATTGCAAATAGAGTTTTCAAAAGACCTTTTTTAAACAAAACCTCTTATGAGTTATGGAACAATAGAAAACCTAAGGTCTCATATCTAAGACTATTTCGTTGAAAATGCTGTATATTAAACACCAAGGATAACCTTGGGAAATTTGACTAAAAAAGCTAATGAATGAACCTTTTTAGGCTACTCCACTTCCAATAAAGCTTATAGAATCTTTAGCAAAAGAACTCTAGCGGTTGAAGAGTCCATGCATGTTGTTTTTTATGAATCTAACCCATTTGATCCTGAAAAGGATTTTTAAGTGTTGATAATGTTGTAGAGGATTTATGGAGATGAATATTCAAAAGGTAGATGGCAATAAACCATTAGAAATTAATGAGCCTAACAAGGAAGAGGATGATGAGACTACTCAGCCTACCTTGAAGGATGAACTTCCAAAAGAATGGCACTTCAAGAAAGCTCACCCATAAGACCTTATCACTGATGGCACCTCAGAGGGGGTAACTACTAGATTTAATTTTAAATCCTTAGTAAATTTAGCCTTCATCTCTTAAATAAAACCTAAAAATGTTAATGATGCTTTGTGTGATGAGTTTTGGATCCTTACTATACAAGAAGAACTCAACCAATTGGTGTTTAAAAATAAGATGAATGAACAAAGTATCATAACTAAGAACAAAGCTAGATTAATAGCTAAAAGTTATAATCGAGAGGAAGACATTGATTATGATGAACCATTTGCCCCCGTTACAAGTTTTGAAGCTATTAGAATGTTACTTGCATTTGCATCTCACATGAATTTTAAGCTTTATCAATGGATGTGAAAAGTGCTTCCTTAAGTGGTTCTATACAAGAGAAGGTATATGTTGAACAACCTCCAAGTTTTGAAAACTTTGAACATCCTAATCATATCTTTAAACTTTCAAAAGGATTGTATGGATTGAAAAAATCTCCTAGAGTTTGGTATGAGAGGTTGAGCAGCTTTCTTTTGGAGAAAGGGTTCTCTAAAGGTAAAGTTGACATAACACTCTTAATAAAGAAATCCAAAAGTAATTTGTTGATAGTTCAAATTTATATTAATGATATCATTTTTTGTGCTACTAATCACAATTTATGTGAGGAATTTTCTAAGTTCTTGCAAGGTGAATTTGAGATGAGCTTGATGGGAGAACTCAAGTTCTTTCTTAGTCTCCAAATCAAACAAAGGGAAGATGGGATCTTCATTAATCAAGCAAAGTACACAAGGGATATCCTTAAGAAGTTTGGAATGGATAGAGCTAAGGCTATCAAAAACCCCATGAGTGGCGCCATTGCCAGGGATTGGCAATATTGATATTAATTTAATTTTTACTTTTCTTAGACTAGTATTTTTCTTCTATATCTTACTTGCTTTGTCTATTGATTTTTCAATTACTTTGCTAGTTTATGACCACTAGATCTCAAGGAATAAATTTAGAGAAAACCAATCCTAAAATCGAGAAATCGTGCAAAAAGAACCGAAAAGGCAAAGCACACAAAGGACAAGCAAGCAATGGCTTCCAATCAT
>CATIWK010360625.1:0-10835 GCA_949634005.1 Mallotus japonicus
AAATGAATTTAAGATTTGTGGATAGAGAGTAGTGTGAATGCGGAAGCTCGGTTGACTCAGTGTCTCAGAGCCAGTCCACTGTCAAATTAGAAAAGAGAAATATTTCTGTATTTAAGTGAGCCTGTTGGCTAGTGAGGTTCAGAGATTGAGGTTGCGGAAATTTTAGGGTTCTGCTTTAATCCTCCACTTGTGCTGCTATGGAAATCATTTTTGAGCATCTGCTTGAAATGCGTGTATAAATTACATAAATATAAATATAAATGTATAAATATTATATTGATGCTTGATTGCTTGTATGTTTAGGCTGCATGTATATATATAATAATAATTTACTCAGTGAGATCTGACCCCCCCCCCCCCCCCCCCTCACTATTTTTTTCAGGATCCTTCTCGTCAGACCTCTCACAGTACTCTTCGCCGAACCCTTTTTTCACCTGCCGATTTATGTAAATTTTGAATTATTATTTTCTTGTATTTCTTAGAAGCTGCAATAGTAGTATGGACTTGTTGTAGTATATTTTGATACTTTTGATAGAAGTATGTATTTGACTAATTGTAAAATATTTTATGAAGATATTTATGAATGATTTACTTAAATTTTTCTTTTAATAAGAAAATTTTTAATTCTTTGGTAAATTTATGTTTATGTTAAGTGTCAATTTTATATTTTAGGCTTGCTACGGGTTCCGGATTCTTGCGAATTCCCGTTCCCTAACGCCGGTCATAACTCCCGGGTTTGGGTCGTGACAGTACTTCATTTTCCCATGGACGAACTTGCAAAGGATGGTACTTACTATCGAAGTATGAAAGACAACAAAGTGCAAAGAACATGCAAATTATCCAAAGGCCAAAAAAAAAAAAAAAGAACAATGCCTTCAGAATAAAGTCATATAAGCTCCTTCTGCTCCATTTTTCTCTTCCTCTTAAATAATAATTTCTTTTTTGAGAACTCTCTTAAAAGAGTTTTAGTTGCAGCTAAATAATTTAAATTTGTTCACACATACGCATTGAACTTTCAAATATTTATTTGATTGTATTATTCTTTATAGAGTTTTAGTTGTAGTTAATATATCATATTTAATGAATTTAATTGTATATATTTAATCTATCATATTTGATGTAATTAGTTAAAATTCAATATTTTAAAAAAGAGTTTTAGTTGTAGTTAAATAATTTAATTTTGTTCAAACATACACATTGAACTTTCAAATATTTATGTGACTGGATTATTTTAAATAGAGTTTTAGTTGTAGCTAATCTATCATATTTAACTAACTTAATCCTATATATATAATCTATCATAATGGATGTTATTAGTTAAAATTCAATATTTAAAATATATGATAAAAAGAATTTTCTAAAATTCTGTAGAGATTTTTACATTATTGGATGTAATCACTTAAAATTCAATATTTAAAATATATGATAAAAAGAATTTTCTAAAATTTTGTAGAGATTTTTACCTTATTGGATGTAATCAGTTAAAATTCAATACTTAAAATATATGATAAAAAGAATTTTCTAAAATACTGTAGAGATTTTTAGCTCATTGGATGTAATCAGTTAAAATTCAATATTTTAAATATATGATAAACAAAATTATTTAAAATTTTGTAGAGATTTTTACTCTTATTAAAATTTAAAAATAATAAAATATAATTTAACAATATACACATGGCTTTTTCTATGAATTTATATCCTAGGTGGCACTCTATATTGATTTCTCTTTACTTAATTTAGCTTTATATTGATATATAGATATTGACTTACAAACTATTGAATACAGTCAATTCAGACACATAACATTTCTATAGCAAAATATCCTAGCAAAGCATTACTCCTGAGGCTCTCCACCGCTTGCTTCACCTACTACACCCTAAGCTATCTTCCAGAAAATTACTCACAATAACCCATTACTCTAGAAAAAAAATTTTAAAGAAGTGAATATTTTTGAGAAAAAGTACTCAATGAGTGAAACATAGTATAAATAAGGACTATTCAAAAGAATAACATCACATTAGGATCCCAATAAACAAATCACATAAGTAAAAATTTGAAATCAACAGTGTAGCCGAGAAAGACTTACATGTGTTATTGCATTTTAATACACTTGTAATTACTCTTTTATCATGCCACCATGAAAAACATTTAAAATAACTCAAACATCTGAAGTTAAAATTTTAGTTTTAGTAATTTGATAAGATTTTTTATTTCACGCTCTTTAAATGTGGACCAAATATTGACATATATAATAATGTTCTTTATTATTATTTTCATGTTTTACAACAAATGTTACACAGATATGGTATTGTAATTTATTATAAAATTTACATTACTCTTTGTAATTTATTAGAGGTCTGAACATTTGTTTCACATCTCATCATCATACACATTTCAAAAATTTACGTATGACCCGGTCATACATGTATCTCAGCATCTCAAGCTCATGCTCAACTCATGACAAATCTCATATCTTTAGTGCTCATCACATCATTTAAATCTTTTTTTTTTTTTACCAAAATCACATCATTTAAATCAAACTTTAGAAATGATTGTAATTTCATATAGGGCACCACAAGATTTAGATGTATTCTCATTAATTTCGAAGTATTGCACCATATGCACAAGCATATATCAATATGACTAGTACTATCACCGCACTAAAGGTTATCACAATTATGTATTCATAATGTGTTGGTGTAGCCCTATAGGTTACACCTTCATGATCCCAAAGAATCATATCTTAAACATGATTTTAAAATCTCATATCACTCACTCAAAGCTCAAGTTACATTTCCGTCAATTCCTCTCGTATGCCGTACCCTAGTTATGGTCTTACATCTTATCTCGCATGGTGAATGACTATGTCCTGGACACCTTATACCAACTCAGCAAACCCTATCATGTTCCTCACATTGACTTACGTTCTCTTAATGATATGTATACGTGTGTTCATTGATATTCTCAGCACATTCATTTCATTGAAAACCATCTTATTCTTCATAGAAGCTTTTAGTTTAACTTGATTTCCATTCTCAATTTAGTTTCCAAATCTTATTTAAGAGTTTAGAAGTTACCATATTCAATTTGATGCTTAGTGGTGCGCTTTAGTACAAGTTAAAAGCATAAAGAATAATGAAATGTTTTACATGACATCACTTTCTAAATATGTAGCTCTTGATTCAATTATTGCCTTCTATCCATTCACTTCCTTTAATTCATTATTTTTTTTTAAATAATAGTTATGAAGGTAGATGTTCTAGGTATTTTGGAAGTTAATTGTATTCATTTCAAAGCTTTTAAATTTGTGTAAGATCAAACTTTATAGTAAGAGAGCGATTGATGATCATGTGATCACTTAGCACTGTTATCATTAATATTTGTCTTACATTTTATTATGTTTTCCAAAGAAGCCCTTAATTGGCATAACCTTAGGTTTTCAAGTTAGATTTTGGAGGTGTTTCAAATTCACCTCATTGCCATAGGACTAAATTTGTATTAAATAAGGAAGTTTGGAAAGGATATGATATCCATCAAGACACATTTTGAAGTTGGTAGTTCATAGTTTATCATTTGATATGTAACTTGCTATTCGTTCAAATTTAGAACCTAATTCAAGCATCATTCATGAGAAGTGAATGGTTTTTTAATGTTTTGAAAAAGAATTTATAGGGTCCTTTATTATTACTCAATTTTTAGTTCACTTAAGTTCATAGCTAGTCAAAATTAAATTTTAGTTATGAAAAATAGATGTTTTAAATGTTTTGGAAATGGTTATTCCAAGTTCTTTGAGGTTACCTCATTGTATAAGTTTAAATACATCATTCGGCGTCGATTTTAGTCTGAAAAGGTGTCTAACAAGCCACTAAGGTGCCAGCTGAAGCCATTGAGAGGCCTCCTTAGTACACTGAGGCACCTCCTCAGCACTAAGGCATTGCCTCAACACACTGAGGTGTCACCTGATTGATCAAGCAACCAGACCCTGCACTTAATTTGTTGCTGTATTTTTATAATATACTTCAATAAATTTCACACCGAAACTCAATAATACTTATTTACGATCATTTAGCACTTCTGAAGGTTCATTTTTATAAGCATATATACCCATATTTGAGCCTGAACAAATTAGCATTCACACCCAAGGAAATGATTATTCTTACAATTATGCTTATACTACAAACAAAAGCATCAACATCTAGTCGGCATTTGTGTGCTGAATCAATATTATTTTATGATTTATATTATCACTCAAAGCTTTGGCTTCAGCATCTCTAATGTATTAGATCTTCCAAGTGGAAGTTGCAAATCCTTCCAGTCATCATCATCAATACCAGCGTAATAACGATCTACCATATCTTTGCTGACCAATTCTAATCTTGAGGGCTTCCACTATTTCATAATTAAAACAAAAATAAAACATTTAATATTCGATACATAAAATCTTATTCAGATATGAGAATATTTGTACCATTTTAAATAAAATAAGAATAGAATAGAGAATGTATATTTTGCTTATACATACCTTTGGTTTTTTATCTTTATCAAATAGAATTGCTCTTGAACCCTGTATCTTAAGGGTATTAATAATGAGGAAATTAAACTTTCTCTATTATATTATATTATATGAATAATCAATAATAAGAATAATTGTACCTCATAACCATCATTGCTGATGGTTGCTCGGATAATATTGGAACAAATTGTATATTCACGAATCAAACAATGCCTTAGATCTTGCACTTGTCCTTCTCTAATCTAAAAATACAATTTGTTTTTGTATATTTGTTAATATTTCAATATATAATTAAATTCGTTATAATATAATATTCAACTTGGCTGTAGAAATTGATTACCGATCTCAAAGTAATTTTGAGGCTTATTGGACTAGCTGATCTCATACAATTTATTGCCATAATGATCCATTTCTCCTCTTTGCTTTTCACCTCTTCTTCCTATAAAAACTCAAGAAAAGTTTCTATACAAGTTTATATATATTTATGTGCGCATCTAATTGTTAAAGATGTATATGATGAGTTTTGAATATGATATCTCTCACACAGGTCAAATTAATAACAATTTATTATTCAATTAAAGTGATAAAAATTAGAATCTAATAGTATATGCGTGAATTCTAAATGTTTTGATATTATTGGCTTAACATTCCAAGTTATGAAAGAGGATTATTTTAAAATTTCTCCTCTCACATGACTATCTAATTAGTTGAAAATTTAGACTGATGGGTAAAATAAAAAATAATTATTTGAAAGACCACATTAAAATTAAAATTAGACTAAAATTATTATGAATTTTCAGTAACAAAAGAGCAAATATTATATAAATATCACAAAATATGGGACTAATACTTCTTTTACACAAAATATTTGAAAATTTACAATTACCTTTCTCGTATTGAAAATTTTAGGAGGCCATTACCTCTCAAGCCTAGATTATAAATCCAAGCCAAAGTTCTTTTTTTTTTTTTTTCAGAAACCTAAATTAAGAGAAAAGAATAACATAACAATAATATAAAATACCGCTATAAATACTTACCAGTGCAATTAAGATTTCTTCAACTGTATTTTTGGAGAAACATTTGTTAATCATCTGCAGCCTAATTAATAAGACAAAACAATCCAAATCCACACTAAAAAAATATATAACAAATTTATGAAAAAAAAGATAATAAATCAATAAATTTAATCATATCAAAAGAGTAATGTCATGGATGAGATTAAAACCAATTAATTTAGATAGCGATATCTAAAACCTAAGAATCTTTATTATGTTTTATGTTCCATTAATAGAATCCACATTTGTGATATTCTACATTTATAAATAAAAATGCATATACATTTTTGTTTATTAACACTAATATTGCGAGCAAACTGTTGAGAATATATCTCACATTAAAAACTTACAAAATAAACAATGACTTATAAGTGGTGTATATTGGGTCTTAACACAAGTCAATTAATTTTGTGTTACATGGGTCTAACTCCATTATAAAGTCTACATGTGTATGCGTGGACCAACAATCTTAAGGCCCGTAAATTCTTAATACAAAGTAACAATTAAAAAAAATGAAGTAACCTGTTATAAGCACTGCCTTCTTTAATTTTAGGTTTTTGTGAAAATTTATTAATAACTTCAAGAATTGATGCTCTCTCCGATGCACACTGGTTTTCGAGTGCACTTTCCAGCAAAGGCAAATCCTACATCAACAAATATAAAAAAATTCCCTGTCACATGACACATATTATAATATAGAAAAATCAACCATACTTTATTATATTTTGATTTTATAATTTTAATTTATTTTTTATTGTCTACCTTTAATTTATATTTCTTCGAAAAGTATTAATAATTTTCGGTTAAATTTAATGACATAGTAACTATATATATATATATATATATATAAAGTCAAAATTATTTTAATTCTAATTACTTTTGAGTGCACGAAATGTGTAGCCAAGCCACATGCAAGCATTTCTGCTCCATCTAGTCTTGCTCCTGTAAGCCCCAAATATTCTCCTATTTAACATCAGGAAATAAAATTAACAAATTTTTTAGATCACATAATAATATAATAAGATAGAAAATAATCCATTTTATTATAAATTAACAAAAAAAATGCTACCAAAATGTCCTGGAAGTCTGGATAGAAAATGTGATGCCCCAACATCTGGAAAATGTCCAATTAATACTTCTGGCATGGCAAATACCTTTTTTTGAAGGAAAAAGCAATGAATAGATTAATTATCAAAAGAATAATCTGCCATTACAAAAGCAACCAAAGCAGGAGGAACATCCTTCATAATAACGGAAACATCAGAGAGAGATGAGGCTCAGTGAGCCATCTCATGAGCAACTCTGTCAGGAACATAAGAAAATCTAATAAAATGAAAAGAAGCCAACATGCAGGTGAAGAATGTCATCAAGCACTAAGCCAAGTAGAGTATTATCATAAAGGCCTTGCTTCAACCTTGTAATTACCACCAAGCTATCTGACTAAATTGCTGAGGGAATAGAATTGCCAACCTCTAATCTTACAGTTAACCCATAGAACCTTTTCCCCATCTCCTTTGTCTTTGGTCATAAAGACAATTGTCTGGTTGTTTTCACTCTGTTTCTTTTCAATATATTCATAAAGAAATCAATAAGGTGGCACATAGCTTAGCAAAAGTAGGCAACGTCTTTAAATGAAGGAACTGTGATGTTAGAGGAGCCACCAGCTCGTGTTGCAACTATATATATATATATTGAGAACTTACAGCTCGTTCAGTAACAATCTTAAACCTTCCATGTAATGACAATCCAGCACCAGCTCCCATTACAATACCATCAATAAGAGGAATCTTCATTTAGAGAAAATATTGATAAAGATTAGTTCCAAATTGTAGGTTTCGGCAAGTGAAATAATTAATAGGCTTACCAAAGGTTTTTTATAGGTAGCAATTAAATAGTCCAAGTTAAATTGTTTCTCATAAAATCTAGTACCAAAACTCCAATGCCCTGAATAAATTTCAAGTACAAAAAGAATTGTTTAATTAGACCTTTATTTTATAACAAACCGTTCCATAATTAATTTAAAAAAATTGTTACATAACTACACAAACTATAGATAAAATGAACATTTTTAGTATGAATCTTCATTTATAATTGGTAATTATCTCATGATAAGCAGCAAATAATGGAAGATTTAATTGCACCTGTCATAACGAAACTCACTGCTGAAACAATGTCACCTCCAGCACAAAATGCTTTTCCATTTGCCTAACAAAGTGAATACATATATGTAAGAAAATATTAATAGTGAAAATTAAATGTCAAAAATAAAATCTTAAAAAATATTTTTTAAAGTTAATATAAATTTTTTAAAATTACCTTTAAAATCACAAATTTCACACTAGAATCGGTCTCGAGGGCTTTTAAATTCTTTAACATTTGAGAAATCTGTAAAGCAATAAAATAAATACGGAATTGATATTAATATCTATATTAACAGTCTAACAATTACAATCATTTAATTCTTTTTTAGGAGAGTAAAATTTTGATTTATATATTGAAAAAAAGTGTATTTTAATTTTTTAAGATTTTACATTTGAATCTTCATTAAAGCCAATAAATAAAAAAAATTGAAAAAAATATGGTTTATTTACCATTTCATAATTGAGGCTATTTAACTTCTCTGGTCTGTTTAATATCACCTTCCTGAAACATGACTCTCCTTCAAATAAAACCTGCGTAAAGTATATTAGTCATATTGATGTATTTTGCAAGACATAAAAAGTTTTTATCATAATAAGTATCTTTTTTTTTTCTTTGATTAAGAGGAGGTCATATATATGACTTAGTTACATTGATGAATTGCAGTGTCTTTCAATTACAATATATGAAATTTAATTTTCAAATTCTGATATCATTGGCCATATTTAGTTGTCTTTGAGGTCAATGATAAAATAATAGAAAATTATTATTCTATTATTCCATATGTACATATTCATTCATATATTAGATAACGGTAAATAAATAACAAATTTACTAGTATTAACTGATTATATATATTTATCAATTATTCAATGTTTAAATATAACTTTATTCAAAATATGTATGACTTGCCTATTTATCGTAATATCTAAAGTATGTAAATTTTACCTAAAACAATAATTAATTTTTGTATTTAGTAGAAATTAACCAATAAACTATGAACTTCATTGATTATTTTTGAATGATAGAAGAAATGGTAATCTAGAAAAGGTAAAAGTTCAACGGCTTTAACAATAAAACTAAATCAATGAGTGAAAGCCACAGTGATTTTTATTTGGCTTCTATTATTGTCAAATAAAATTACTCTAATATGTCTAGTAATGAAATAGATTAATAAATAAAATTGATAAATTTTTTCAAAAAAAATATATATCATATGGTTATAAAGTTTTAGAAAATTTTAAGTCTATATAATATTTTTTAGAAAAAATTTTAAAATTCTTTTTTAATTTTTAAATTTTTTTAAAAAAATTTTTACTTAATTTTTTTTTTTTAAATATGGACTTAAAAACTTTAGAATCAAGTGATAAAAATACGAAAATAAAAAATTATAAAGTTTTGTTTTTATCAAATAGGAATTATAACTTCTTCAATTAGTTAGATAAAATTTTAACTATAAACATTAAGAGTGTGTTTGGTTCAAATGAATTCCACAAAATTTTATGGAATTCATTTTAAAATTCAAATGAGTGTATTTGATTTAAATGAAAACTTTGTAAAATTCATTTCCAATTCTAATTTCTTAAATTTGTGGAATTGTTTAACACTAAATTAATTCATCCTTATTGATGAAATTTATTTGTTTCAAATGAATTCTATTTAAAATCATTTGAAAATGGAATTGAACCAAATAAAAGGTAAAGTTGTAGCTAATTTGAAATGTTAGCTAAGAAAAGAATAAATTTCTAGCCAACATAAAAAAAATAAATAAAAAAAATACAAAAGGACAACCAAAAGTCTCAAATTTCATATTATCATTACTTCATTACTTTAAAATTACGAGTTTATTTTAGTTTAAAAACAAAAGATAATACTACAATTATTTTATAAGATAAAATTAAATTTAACTTTTAAATAATTGGATTAAAATTCATTTATAACTAAATGACTAAAAGATTTATAGCAAATTGTAATATCAATTTGTCACATTTTTTATTTATAAATTATTGTTTAGCTGCAATTAAACTAAACCCATAGTTAAAACATTAAGTTGCTATAAATTTATACATTGTGGGTAATAATTTAAATATTTTGCTATAAAATTTATAATTTTATAGAAACTAATTTTTTATTATTTTTGACAATTTAAATTCATTATTATAATTTATTTAGTTAAAAATATAAAGAAAATAATCATCGAACGCTTAAAAATTTTTGTAGCTAACTTTTAGTCACACTATTTCTTATTAAGATATATTATGAAACAAGTTATTATAGTTCAAAACTAAAACTTTTAGCAATGAGTTTTTACATATTTAGTCATAAGTTGTTCCATAGCTATAGATGATCATTATTGTAGCATGTAATGATTCATTAGACTAATGGTATGATAATAAAATGTATATCGTTTAGTAAGAAAATAAATTTAAGGCTCAAATATTGATTTTTTTTTTTTTGGTTGTTAATATTGAAAAAATTGAAAAAGAAATACATATAATGAACTATAGATATGCATTTCAATAGTTATATCAAGGGAAATTGATCCAATATATCCTCAACTTTGGACCAATTTTTAATTTAATCCTACTTTTAAAGTTGCTTCAATTTGGTCCTCCAACTTTTCGACTTGTGCCAATTCTATCCAAACGGCAATGGGGAGCTGACATGGCAAAAAGCGTATTACGTGGCATTCCTACGTGGCTTACAAGCATCTGACATGGAAAAAAGGGTCTTACGTGACCATCTTTTATTATCAACTCTATCCTCAACTTTTCGAGTTGTGTCAATTCTGTTCAAACGTTTTCGAGTTGTGTCAAATCTATCCAGACGACAAATAAATTTTGAGATTTTTTAAAATTATGTTCATAATTATTTAGTTATGCATATAAAGACTATTTAGTTATAATTGAAAAATTAAAATTAATTAAATCAATTTAGTTTTTAGTGTTGAATTATGATAATAAATTATTTTCTTTTAAAAATAAAACAAAATTAAAAATTAATTTGAATTTTAATATTGTAATTAATATGTAAGGATTAAATATAAAAAAATTAAAAATTAAAGTTCGCTTTAAACATAAAAAAATTATATCAAGAAACACATGTTATGCCTAGATAATTTAAGAGCT
>CATIWK010360674.1:0-13353 GCA_949634005.1 Mallotus japonicus
ATGGAAAATAACCTATTTGACCTAAATTAATCAAAACAAGTGATTGATACACCAGTGGAGTAAGGATATAGGTTAAAATTCTATTGGCTTCAAATAAAATGAAACACATGTATAACAAGTATGCCCTACATTCTTTGATTGCCAACCCTTAGAATTTCCAACATCTGCATAGAACCATTAATTTTGGTCAAAAAAAATTGGCACCATCCCAACCTCTAAAAAGTAATGAGAAACAACACTCATCATTGTATACAATTACAAAATCCATCCTATTGGGTCACATTCTCATTCTATATTTTTTGTACAAATTTAAAGTTCAAGGACAAAGAATGTGAAAACCCATTTAATATATATATAGACATTATTTGCCAATGCTATCCCACACCTTGGACCTTATATAAGGCCTTTGGCATATGCATATCATAATTTAATATAAGTATATTGACTTTTAAAAAAAAAATAGAATTGCAATGATTTAAAATTTATAATATTTGCTTTATATATCAACCATTCATGAAATAATTTTTACTAACATTAAAAAATATATAAAAAAAACATAATTTTAACACTTTATTATTTTTTATACCGATAAACAATTAGGCTTGAAAACAACTTATCATTTTATTAAAATTATTTATTTATTTTGCATTCTCTTCTTTTGTCAAAAAAAAAATCTAACGTTATATGAAATTGTGAATAAAATAAGGAATACATCTTTGTCATTCTCTGAATATCTTTTCCCATGTGAATATATAGGGAGATGGACCTCTTATATATTCTTATATGTATAAAGAGAAATGATAGAGGCAATAAGACTAAAAAATAAAGGTAAGGCAACTACGAACCTTCCCTTGGAGGTTCCCTTCCGGCATGAGAGAGACCTCTTGTGGGGTGGTTCCATATTTTAGGGACCTACACCTCACATCATCTCATATCATGCATCCTCTTCTGATTTTAAGTGCATTCTTTGTTTATTTTGCCCACTATATATACATATTTATCATCTCTTCCAACTAGATACATCTCTTAATCTTAACCTATGTATATGGGGGATGAAATCCTATGTATCTTAATGAATACATTGAATTGTGTGAAAATATTAATTTATATATATTTTTATTCTAAAAAATTATCTATTTCATTTCAACTTTGATCAATTATCAATTGAATCTTACTTTAAAACTTTTTGTATTTACTCTTTCAACTTTAAAAATTATGTCAATTTTATTTGAAATATTTAATTATATTTTTAGAAATTACTTTGAATTTGATAGTTATTCAAATTATTTTCCTTTTTAAGAAAAATAAAATTTAAAAAATATTTTGAAGTTTTAATCTTACAAATTTTGAAAATAAATGTTCACATAAAATTTTATTTTTTATGTATCAATGAAAATAATAAGAAAAATAAAAAAGAATTAACTTGTGAATCAATTTATTATATAGACTAATATTAATAATAATATAAAATATAAAATATGAAGCAACTATTTTTAACTATCACAATATATAATAACAAATTTTAAATTTTTTCATATTTTTCAAAAAATTCAAATATTTTTTATTCTTGTTAGTATTTTAAGTATCTCAAAAACCTCTCTTTATTTTTTTATTTCATATTTTTTTGTTTGACCCCTATTAGAGAAATTTTTAAATAATATGGTTAAATATTGAGAAATGATTTTAATTTAAAGAAGTTAGAATTTAAGGTTTTTTAGTGAAAAATTAAAAATTTAATAAAATATTTAAAAATTATTTTTTAATTTGATGTTGGGAGTAGCAAAATTAAAATTTAAAATGATTTTTTACATTTTTTTTTTCTTATAAGAAAAAGATGATAAAAAATTTCACAAGTGTTAAATTTGTTTTATAGGGATCTAAAAATAATTTTTAAAAAATACATTTAAGTTCTTCAAATAAAATTAGATAAAATTTCATAAAATTAAAGGAGAAAATTGAAGTGATTTTAAAAGTAAAATTTAATTGATAGATGACTTAAAATTCAGGATAGAACTAATAATTTATTCTTTTATTCTTATTCAAAAATATATGAAAAAGTTAATTGTGCATAAATATATGTTTATTTTTTTTAATGCCACTTATAGGTATTAAAACCATATTAAATTTTAAAATTAACAAATTATATTGATGTGAAAATTCGACGACTTTAGAAATTTCATGATTCACTTTTTATTAAATATTAGATTGTATATATTTGAATTTGAAGACATTTTTTTTTTTTAAAAAAAGTTGTCGATAAAACTACCCTTCTAGTCATAGATCAAAAAAATGGAAAAAGCATACAACTGAAAAAAAATTATTTATTCTAAATATAAGATTAGTATTAGTAATTGAATTTGTGTCATCATAATGAGATTTGGCTATTAGCCAAGCAAAGCATGCATCATGGATCTCTTGCAAATATTTTTCTCAAGTTCCCCACTTATATTACTATATATACTCATTGCAAATGATGATTACAGGCAAGAAGCTAATTAATTAATTAATATTTTAACATTTTTGTTATAAAGCCTAACACGTTTAGGAATTAGGACCGACGGTAAAACATTATGTCACGAGACCAAAATATTTAATTAAGAGTAGAATTCGATCTCCCAATCCCTTTATTCTTTCATTCTTACCGTGTATATAAAATTGAACAAAACTCCAAAACAAATTCCACCTCAGCAATTGAAAAGTTCCTGTGTATGATTTAAGCCACCGACCATAAGTAGGGTTTAATTAGTTTTTTTATTTATTTAATTACTTGTTCAGCAACTTTCAAGCTGATTTTATCCAACAAAAACTACCTTTGTAATCTCACCAATTAATTGCTACCCTCAAAAATAGCATAGACTTAGCTATATAATACTCTGTCGGTGTGTGGCTAATTACAGTCCTGAATTATTATTATTATTTTTTTCATAAAGTCATATTCTAATAATTAAATAAATTATGATGTCCTGCATTAATATTTTTTTTTTACATAAAGTCATTTTTATTTAACATATGAGATATTTAAAATTTAACCATTTTATTTAGTTTAAATATTATTAATAATTTTATTTCGTTTTTTGATATTGAAATTTTTTTCTCAAATAATTTTGACAATACAATTATTAACTGTAAGGCACATTTCTAATATCAGTCTAATGCATTTTTTAAATCAATTCAACTAATTTACTTCAATAATCAATGGGTACACTAATTAAAGTTTTAAGAAGGCAGTTTTAAATAAACCCAGCTGAATTAATTAAGATTAGGCATTTTTTCAAATCCAGATTAATATGGCTGATTTTAAGTGAAATCCTCATAAATAAATAAAAAAAATATTTATTTATATTTATATATATAGAAAAGACTGATGTTAGTTTACAATTGGTGATAGTGTTCACATACAAAGAAACATGTGGAAATCACATGGGATGAGATTTTTCTACAGAAGAATATAGCTGGCACTTTCCTATTGCATAATTAAGTTCAAAAAATAACAACATAATAATGACTACTTACTGATTTAATGTAATTTTTAGAGATGATGTTTCTATATCATTTCATATAACCAAAGCTTCAAGGATAATGATATTTCCAATTCTCAGTCATTTTCATTTTGTACATGTCACATTATGAATTAGCATAACTTTTTTTTTTTTTGTCTTTTTTTTTTGAATTCTTAGTTCAATTCTCCACCTTAACGGTTGAAAAAAGGATTGATCCTGACTCATAGTAATCATTTATCATTATTAGTAATTTTTAAAAAATATTCTCCTCTCATTTAATTAAATTTTTATATTTAAAAGTAAAAAATAATTTTAAAATAAATTTTTTATAGTGTTGTGTTATAAAATTCCATCTCTTTGATCCTTAATTTTATTAATTAACTATTCTTTTTAGAGTCTTGATCCTTTTTACATTTTTTTTCATACAATAACAAATAGTTAATAAACCATTTCAAAAAAAAAAGTTAATAAACCACTAAATTAATATAATTTAAAAATGTTTTTAAAATATTTACATTGAAATTTAATTCTAACACTCATTTACATATATCTTAATTAAAAATATTTAGTTAAATTTTGATTTGATATAGTTAAAAATAAAAGGGTTTCAAAAAAAAAAAAAGCATTAAAAAAAAGAAGAAAAAAAAAAACAGGAAAGTGGTCTCCAACCAACACCAACCCCACCCTCTAACCCTTATCTCTCTCACCTCTTTCTTTTATAATCTTCCATCTTCACTCTAAAAGATTTTCAGGGCTCAACTTCAATTCAGAGCTCTATCTATCCATCTCCCAACTCAATTCCTTTCTTTTCTTTTCTTTTCTTTTCCTTCATTTTTCTCTCTTTCCAAACACTCCTTTACCCATAATCTACATCACAAAAATACATAATAAAGACCACCACCACCACCACCACCGCCATTGTATATTATTATACACACGCAATCACAGACAACTTTTAACAAAAAACATGGCTTCACCACCAGACACAAGCAAAACCATAAAGTTAGAAAGGTACAACAGCTATCTTCGTAGAATTCACACCACAAAAGCCCTCAATGCCTCCTCTAAGCTTCTCTTCCGCTTTACACTTCTTGTAGCTCTTGTTCTTTTACTTTTCTTCACCATTAATTATCCTCCGCTTATAGATCATAACAGCAGCAGTAGTAGTAATAATCTTCAGAGCAATCTTCACCACCACCCTCATCACTACAACTTTCTTTCTACGGCTTTCTTCTCCTCTTCCTCCTCCGCCATTGGTGGCTCCTCCTGGGAGAAACAGGTCCGCCACTCCGCCACTCCTCGTCGGCCAAATGGTTTCTCAGTCTTGGTCACTGGAGCTGCAGGTTTTGTAGGATCACACTGCTCTCTCGCTTTGAAAAAGCGAGGCGACGGAGTTCTTGGTTTGGATAACTTTAACAACTACTACGATCCTTCCCTTAAAAGAGCTCGCCAAAAGCTTCTCCTTAAACACCAAGTTTTTATCGTGGAAGGTGATATTAATGACGGCCCATTACTGACCAAGCTATTCGATGTAGTTCCTTTTACTCATATTCTGCATCTTGCTGCTCAGGCTGGTGTTCGCTACGCCATTCAAAACCCACAATCCTATATCAGGTCCAACATTGCGGGTTTTGTTAATCTTCTTGAAGTTGCAAAAAATGCGAACCCACAACCTGCGATTGTGTGGGCTTCATCGAGTTCTGTTTATGGTTTGAATACACAAGTACCCTTCTCAGAACGAGACACAACAGATCAACCTGCAAGTCTGTATGCAGCTACAAAGAAAGCTGGTGAAGAAATAGCGCATACTTACAACCATATCTACGGGCTGTCCTTAACTGGGTTACGATTCTTTACAGTGTACGGTCCATGGGGAAGACCAGACATGGCATACTTCTTCTTCACCAAGGACATCTTGCAAGGTAAGAAAATAGATATCTATCAAACACAAGATGAGAAGCAGGTGGCGCGTGACTTCACATACATTGACGATGTAGTGAAAGGGTGCATCGGAGCACTAGACACAGCGGAGAAAAGCACAGGAAGTGGTGGAAAAAAGAAGGGTCCAGCTCAGTTAAGAGTGTACAATCTTGGAAACACATCACCAGTTCCTGTTGGGAAATTGGTGTCAATTTTGGAGAATCTCCTGAACACAAAGGCCAAGAAACATATAATCAAGATGCCAAGAAATGGAGATGTGCCTTTCACTCATGCTAATGTGAGCTTAGCAAACAGAGATTTTGGGTACAAGCCAACAACAGATTTGAGCACTGGATTGAGAAAGTTTGTTAAGTGGTATGTTGGGTATCATGGAATTCAGACAAAAGTAAAAAAAGAAAGTGAAGGTAACAGTGAACATGGTCAAGATTGAAGCTTTTCGCACATATAAATAAATATATATAATATAAATCAAGATCAAGGTCTTCATCATGCAAGTTCCATTTTTCTTTCTTTTTTATTTACTTTAGATTAATTTATAAATTCTGTTCTTATAATTTTTTTTTTAAGTAATCTGCTGTAATGGGTCAAATTTGTTGCAGCTTTTGTTGTTGTTGTTATCTGTTGTTGTTGTTGTTATCTGTTGTTGATTATGTAGAATATAGAAATAGATTTGATACAGAAGAAAGAAAAAAGAAATGTGAATCAAGAAATCAAGAACAAGAAAGAAGGGGAAAGTTGTAATCTGTGAAGAAGCGATTTGAGTTGTAATAATTTTGGTGTGGGATCTACTAGAAAGGATGTAGATCTCAACCATTGAATTCATATTTTAAAGAAAAAAAAAAAAATTGTGATTGAACATCAATGATGGCATCAAGATTCTTCTTTCTTTTGTTTGTGGTTTTCATTTTTTTAGAAAACATTTAATTGTTCATGTTTGCTATTTGTTTCCATCTTTTCAAGAATGCAAGTTGGATGCATGAGTTTGAGATATTATTTTTTCTGCTTGTAGCATATGCTTTCAGTTTCAATTATTGAAAAGAAATAGATTATCCGTATGGTATGAAAAGAAAAAGAAGTCCAAAGATGATGAAGGGTTCTTTAATGTTAAAATAATATGAAAAATGAACAGTAAATTTTAACTCATGTTTTTATATAGATTTTTTTTACTTTAACTCATTGATATTTAAAAATTTATTTAATTTTGACTAATTCGGTTCTACATATATAACGTTTCAAAGTTTGGACGAGAAGTCAAAAAAACCTTCTGTCAATTTTTTTAATATCAACTTTTTATATCATCTGATTTATTATTCAATTATTGATAATTTAATATTTTTAGAATTAGATAATACATTTAATGAAATTAATTTCAAATAATATCAAATTATGCTCTACAAAGAATTGGTAACAAATGTTGGGTATGAGAAGATAGAAGGGGGATAAAAAAAAAGAATTCTTCGATCATTCAAGGTATAACGATTTCAGGTATTGGCTCTAAAAAGTTATTTGCCCTTTTAAAGAACAGAACATTTTTCTAACAGTAGTAGTTAAAGAATTTTAAATTATTAGATCTTGAAAGAAAGAAAAAAAAGAGAGAAAAATAACAAGAAAATAAAATATTTGCACCAACCAGCAAGATCAATAAAAAGGTTTGTTGACAGAAAATTAATAAGATAACCAAAAATTGCAAGGTGATGGAAGTTTCTATGGTTGCAAATGGATTTTACTTTGGAAAATAAAATTGCACATGGTTTTCAATTCATGATTGAGATTTGAGTCAAACATCTCCACTGGCTTTTGTCCCAACTTTCATGGCTTTGATTGACAATCTTTTTTTTTTTTTTTTGGATCTGGTAAAAATCCCCATGTATAATTGTGCATATAATTATACAAATGTATTTAAATTCATTGGCCAACAAAATTAAAATTTCTTCAAATCATATTAGAAAAATAACTTTGGCACCAAAACTTTGACTTAGATTAGTTAAAAATGCCTTAGATTAGTTAAAAATGCCTAGACTGGTATAGGATAGTTAGGCAAAAAAGAATGTTGAGAAAACCAAATTAACAAGTTAGGCAAATGGACAAATTAGTAAGTGAGGAGAATTCACTTATGAATAGATCAAATAGAAAAAAAAATCTATGAGATCCAAGAAGAAACCTTGATTGATAGGTAGTTAATAATGTTGGGCGGTGTGATGGTGGAGTCCTTCTCTACCAAGGATTCGAGATCTCTCCTCAACCTCTAAAAGATAATTTATAGATACATTTTAAAAATTCGCTAAATTTAAAAAAAAAAAAATATATATATATATATATATAGGGAGAGAGAGAGATCCATCCATTTCAAATGAGATTTATCCCTTAGTTAAATGATATAATATAAAATGTTTCTCTTGTATAACCTAACGACCAAGACGTATGATATATATAGGTTGAGGTCGCAGGTTCAAACCCTCACTTTTTCTCGTGTTCTCTTCCAATGTGACATGGGAATAACCACTAGATAATATATATATAAACTAGATTGGAACAAGAATGTTCCAACAATTGCTGCTAAGAAAGCTTAACAATCATCTAAGAATAAAAAAATACCTTATAGTTAGACGCATTTTCACTTAAAGATTTGTAATTTTTTTGTAACTTTTACAAAGATATGGTTTCATTTTTCTAATACTTTTATTACCCTATCAACTAGTACTGTCATTATTTTAAAATTTCAATATAACACCATGTAATAAAAACATTCTACGTGTAATTGACCATCAACATAACCATTTAAATACTTTTAAAAATATTATAAATTTATTTTAAAAATTATTCGTTTTATTCCTAATAAAATTAAAAATACATCTTATTTTTATTTTTTGTGAATTTATTTTAGTTAATTGAATGATATACTACTTAATAAATAATTTTACAACGAAATATTCATATTATTTTAACATTAAATCGTATATTTTTTAATACAATTACTGAATAGAGTACTAAAATGCAAGTAAAATCAAACTACGAAAGACACCACAATCCTTTAAGTGAAAAAAGTCTAACCACATGATATTAAGTAAAATCAAACTACGAAAGACACTGCAATCCTTTAAGTGAAAAATCATCTAACCACATGATATTTACTGAACTTTTCCCTAAAAATAAAATGGAAGGAAAACTAAAAAAAAAAAGATCAGATGACAGCTTAGAGTTGAAAAAAGTGAGACTATTATATCATAAAATCATGCATGAAATAAAACGCGTTAAAGAAAAAAGAAGCATATATCCAAGAAACCAGTTGTCGGAGCTGGGTATCGTGTCGTCAATTCTTGACTTTGAATGAAGCTTGCAACTTTCAGAGGAATCTATGGATTTGGTTGGTTGACATTATACACTGTAATATATATATATATATATACACATATACATACTAGGGAATGTGTTTGGTGACTTCCAGTCTGTTGCATATCAGCAAGTTGCTTACTTTTAAAACTGTGTATTGAAGATTTTTTCTCTTTGTAGAATTAAATGATTCTTGATCTTGGTTTAAGAATTTATAAAAAGATTCCATGTTTGGCACTGGCATGCAAGTCAAGAATTTAAAAGGTTTTGTTTTGTTCACCTTGCACTCGCTATTAAAGTACCTTAAATATGAACATTCCTCGAGTATTTGAAAATAAGGGACATGGGTTTTAATAGTATTAACTAAAGCCCAGCACATTTGTGCACCATTAGACCTTGAACAATACCATTTTGTGTCAGAGACAGGGTCCGGTTCCATGTTATCAGTAAGTTATATTGGCCCATAGACCTCAATTCAAATGCACAACCCCCCCAATACGTCCACTGAAGAATCAAGGTCAAGAATTAATGAGTCAGTGACTCACAAGAAGAGAAGATCACCAAACCATGAACACAACTTTGTCCTTGACAGTTGATACGAGAGAAGAAATAAACACAATTTTCACTTCGATTATGTGAAATCTTAAGTATAATCCCATCAATTGTACTGCTTATGCTAAATACAAATATATGCTTCAACTGGTGGATAGGAAATTGAACTTCAACATTAAAAATGCCTCAGCAGCCATCTCTTGAAAATGGCCAATCTAAAATCCTACAAATGAAAACTTGACATACCATACTCACTATGAACTCACATTACTCATAACTAGACAAGGGAAGTAAATAACTCCTGGAACTTGTGCAGAAAAAACCCATTGACCATTGCAAGTGCTAGTTATAGATTGAACCTAAGCATATATTTGCCTCAAGTAGCAATGGCGTAAATCAATTATGCCCATTATCCTTTTAACGAGAAAAAGTCTCACTTGTATTGCAATAAAGTCAACTAGTTCCTCCCCGACAAAACTGGCCACCTCCACATACATTCGATGCAAGATGAGAACAGAGAGAAAAATATTGAACCTAAACTGCAACATAATCTATGTGCACAAAAGAATTCACCATGTTAATAAATTAAATATCACAACAACATAAGCAAGATCAATAAAGGATGGCTATCAAAACAATAGGTACGGCTTTCCCCAGGGAGGACAAGATCACATTTGAACAAAGCCAGCATTTATATGGTCAACGGTGCAAAAGGAATTATCCTTCCTACTACTTTTTCAATATGCTTCGATCAGAACATGCAACACAACTAATGCTTAGCTAAAAGGTAGAACTTACCAACCAACATATTATAAATGTAATAACCATTAAAGATTTGTAACAAAACACAACAGATAAGCTTCATCCAACTCCCAACAAGCAATAGCTAGCTACAGCATCCAACCCCAAGATAGCACCAACAGCTTAATAATTTTCATTGCCAAAGTTGTTCCCACCATAATTATTGTTGAAAGATCGAGGAGCACGAGGCTTATCAGTGGCATAACTCACACGAATATTCCGCCCCTGTAACTCCTGATGAACAAGCATATAAAACTCAATATGCAATTCAATAAGTATACTCAAATCTCATTAAAACTTCTATGTTTATATTTTTCACCTGGCCATCCATGGATGACAGTGCTGAGCTTGCAGATTCACTGTCTGCGAAATCAACAAACCCGAATCCCTTCGATCTCCCACTGTCTCTATCCGTGATAACCCTTGCTGAGCAACAGAACTTGCAAATCAGCACTAATGATACCAAGAATCAAAATCCCCTTTTCTTTGTGTGAACAAGTGCACAAATCTGTATTTACGGGAGTTCTTTTGGGAGGAATTTTGCCAGTGAACAAGTAAAAATGCAGCTTTTAATGACACATTTGAATCCAGAAAATGCAAACAGCCACAGCCACATTATAATTAGTAATGATAAATAGGTTTGCTAGTCAATGCAAGTCGCACCAATTTCACCTGTTGAAATTGACACAAAATCATAATGGCCCGAGAGCCAGAAGATTTATATAATAAAAAAATCCATGGTTCGCACTAAGCAACAGCAGTAAACCTTAAAGGGTTCACATTTTCGATTCACGTCAATAATTGGAATAGAATTCAACAACACTCACATCCAGCTACTACAAATACATAAAGAAAATTATATATAAAAAAAAAAAAAAACTGGGATATGTATTACACACTTACCACTAGTCACCTCACCAAAGCTAGAAAATGCATCCTTTAGAGAGTTATCATCAGTCCCATATGAAAGACCTAACAACACCACCCAAAGTTATAAGCACAACACAAACTCTAAACAAAACATACGCATAAAAAAAAATGTAATCTTCAATACTTTAACAGGTATGCATCACTTACCTCCAATAAAAAGCTTTGAAGAAGACATGCACCTAATAGAATTCATCAAAACCGGAACTTTCCCATTCTGGGAAACGCTGTGCCTTACCAAACTCCCAATCTTGTTACAGAAAGCCATTATAGATCACTGATGAAAGAGTCAAAACAATCAACAAAAACACAAAAATGTTACAGCTTTGACATAGTTTATAGCCATTTTTAGCAATCAATTCACCATCAAAAACACAAAAAAATCACAAACTGTTCATGAACAACTCAAAATTAAGGGAAAATATTTTTAGGGTTTAAGAAAAGATTGTACCTTGGGGTAAAAAAATCTGCAAAACGGGAGCGGCTAGGGTTTAAGAACTAAGGACAAACGACACTGCTAAAAATCTATAGGGTTTAATAGCGAAGACGTTGAATATATAGATGAGAGCAGGGTTTTTCTGCGAATTGTTTTAGCTATTATTGAATTGGTTTCAGTGCTGGTGAAGGTTGTACTTTTGACTTGTTGTTTGAAAAGGGCGGTCTTGTCATGATTGTACAAGTTTAATGTTAGAGGGGTTCAGCGTTGTTTGGAGAGTGTAATTGTACAAGAATATAGCTCATTTGAGTTTATCTTTGCTCACGTGTGATTAGAGTGAAAAATATCTCCCCGCACGTGTGAGTTTAAACTCAGCACAAGGTCCAGCCCAAGAACATAGCATGATAGAACAAAACTTTTCGGAACCTTGAACAGTTATTGACCCATGAAAGCCCATTGTTGGATACTCTCAAGATCCTGACACAGACAGTGATAAAAGAAACCCATGACCAAGTCATAAGCGTATTAAAAAGTAGACTAATCACAATCTTCTTTTAATATTATTGTCCTAATGTTTCAGAAAGTTTTGTAAATATTATAGTAAATAAAATTATTAAAAATAATTAATTATTTTTTTTATATTTAGCAGATTTATAAAGAATAATTATATATGTATATACTCTCCGTTATTTCTATACAATTACTTGTATAATATATTTTTGTTTTTTAATAATTTATATATTTAATAACACATAATATATGTTATATATCGAGATTATTCTTAATATAATTACAATAATTTTATGAATTATTTAAATTTTTTAAAATGGTGTGAATTTAATATTTTTATTTCTCAAAACAAAAAATTAAAGTTTATTAATTATTTGTGCACTTAAATTTATTTATAAGATATCATGTATATTTTTTTTTAAAGAAAAAACTTATTATATTTTACTATTATCAATAATATTTACTCATTAAAAGTTTATTTTCAACTATCAAGATATATATTTTTTAAAAATAACATGAACGTAAAATATATATTGATATTATTTAAGTTATAATGAAAAATTTTCAGAATATAAAATAATAATTATTTATTATATTTATTACATAAGATAGTGTTGTTACAATTCTATGGAATAGGAAAAAGAATTGATAAAGAATCAATCACCCCATGATAAGAGATTTTATTTTATAGAGATTAGCTCACTGAAAAAGGAAAAATCATTATGTTCCAAATTTGTTCTTATAAAAACTACTTTTGAAATATATAAGAGTTTTACTCCTTATTTGGTTCAATTCCATTAAAAAATTCATTTCATTTCCAAATGAATTTTTATTAATAAAATGTGTTTGGTTCAAATGAATAGTTTTATGGTTCAAATGAATAGTTTATGAAATTCATTTCAAATGAATTATATATTTTGTTATATTGTGTTTGGTATAAATCTTGAATTCAAGTTTTTTGTCAAAAAATACCCTTTTAAATATAAAGATGTTTTTGAAAAAAATAAGGAGGGGGTATTTTAATCGTTTAAAAGTATAAACTTAAAATTTGTGAAATTCATTTAGAAATTCCAACCATTTTGATAGAATTTGGTTTAGTTATAATCAATTTCACAAATTTAAGAATTTGGAATTGCAAATGAATTTCATAAAAAATTCATTTAAACCAAACATACATCATTTGAATTTGCAAATAAATTTCATAAAATTTTATGTAATTCATTTATACCAAACACACTCTTAATAATTTTATCACAAACTTAAAGCTTAAAAATGTGAGAGAAATCTAGATTGAAACGTGTTCTTAAACATCTTCTTCAATTGAAAGAGAAGTTGGCTTTTTACCTATTCGAAAAC